>JAAWXA010000028.1:8439725-8511664 GCA_038090715.1 Florisuga fusca | reverse complement strand
CTCCCCCCGCCCCGCCGGCGTCCCACGGCTCCGGGGGGACATAAATCCCTCCCCGGCGGCCGCGGTTCTCCCGTCCGGAGCGATGGAGGCGTCGGGCGGGCGGTGGGTGCGGTGCTTGCTCGCTGCCCTGGGGCTGCTCTGGGTGCTCAGCGCTGCGGGGACGCTCTTCCTGCTGGGGCAGTGGCGGGACCTGAGCGCGGCTCTCAGGGACCTGGAGACGGCGCGGTCCGACCCGCCCGAGGGCTCCCGACCCGACCTGAGCGGCCCCGGGCCCGGACCCGAACCCGTCCCTGCCGCTCGCAGCAAACGGAGCCGCCGCGGAGAGGGCGCCCGCGGACACGTGCGGGCCGAGAACGAGGATCTGCTGATGCTGCTGACCTACTCCGTGGTACCGGTAGGGCGGGGAGGGGGCGGCTCCCGCCTGCGGCCGCCTCCGGGTGCGGGGCTCTGCCGGAGGGATGCGGGGCTGGGGCACAGGGGGGAGGTGGGGACCCGGCGGCGATGGCCCCCGGTACCTCCCCCCGGTACCTACCCCCGGGCTGGGAGGCTTGGGGACACGCGAGCTGAGGCTTCTCCCAAGCGGGGTCTTACCGCGATGGGACCGTGTAGCTTGCAGGTTGTGATTAAGCTCTTAAATGACAGTTATGTAGACAAATGGAGTGAAGTTGCTTGTTGGATATAGTGACACTTCAAAATTTCAGTGGCTGTAAGAAGCCTTCTAGTTACCCGGGTTTCAGACTTCTAAATCTCTGCACCGTACCTGAACCCTACCTTGTGTTTTCTGCTGTTCAGCACCTCAGCACCAGGTACTGGATCTCACTTTATCATCATATTTCTTGGAAACTCATCGTGCCCTTTCAGTAAGTTTTAAATTCGAGGTAGAATTTGATGGATTAGAAGAGCAGAACTGTATGTCCTTTGGCAACACCACATCATTTTCTGCACTTCAGTGAAAAGATAATTTTTGCTCAGTAGGAACTAGCTCATGTAGTTGAAAACTCACACAGGTCACATAGTTGAAAAATTTTGAATAGATTGAAAAGTTTCAAAGTTCCAAGGCAGAAGATATGCAAGGAAAATACTGCTGCTGAGGGAACTGTAGTGGTGATTCTGTTCTAGAAAGTACTGCAGCCCTGGGCTCACAGAGAAGCAGAGCTGTCTCAAGCTGATGCCCAAACAAGCTCAAATGAAGTATTGCTGGTTTAAAAAACTACTTATATCAAATGCCTTTTCAGTAATATTCTGCTTGCATTTTTTCTTAATAAGCCATTGTAATGATGACTTTAGTGATGACATCTCCATTAATACTGGAGCTAATAGATTGTAGAGTATAAGTGTTAGTAGCATAGAATTCTGGTAATTGAGTTGTTTGGGATTTTAAAATAAATAAAGTTGTCTTTTTTAAGTTAAAGACATTTAAGTCTTGTTTGAATTTAGAATCTGCAGTACAAGATTTCTGCAATTCAGAGAACATCTTTTTTATTGGGAGATAAAACTGAAAGATACTGGATATTTGGTTCTGGTTTCTATTTTCATGTTCCAAAGTAGCAATATTTTTCATAAAACGTGCATTTTACTGGAGCATTTAACTTCCTGAAGTCTTAAAATCACATGATTTTGTACTCAAAATGGTCTTAGGTAAATAATACACATTTCAGCTCTTTGTCAATTCAGAAAAAAATTAAACATTACTTTAGGTCAAAGTGTAATCTAATTAGTTGTTTTTTAACTGTAATTCTCAATATATTGTTTCTATGCCAGTTTATTTCAAATTTGAAAATGACTTTCTAGAAGCATATACCAAAAAAAAAAAAAAAATTTGAAAACTCTAGTATGTTTTCTCTAGATTTTTTTGGGGGGGTTAGATAATATTAAGAAAATTGCTGGCCCAGTAAGATATGTTGGTGTGCTGTATCTAAGGTTTTCATCAAGGCATTTAGTCAAAACTTCTTCCTATTTCTTTTATGAATTCATAGTTATGGCAGCTACTGCTCATTTTGTTCCATCTGATGTGTATCACTTCTTGAGTTTAAGGGATCCACAAATCAAGATATCAAAGAGAAAAATCAGATCCTGGCAGGGACTGGATACTGTTAATGCCACGTACTGTTTGATGCTCAGACTTAGTTTTTTGGGACCAGTTGGATGTCTGGATGATATTGACACTGGTAGCAGCTACTCTGCTGTCACTAGGCAGTAAAATGTATTAAATTAATCTTATTGCCCTCTCCAAACAGCACCAAGTGAGACAGTGTATAACAGCTTGTGACAATCCTGTTCATTTGTGCAGCCCCTGCATTTAAATCACCACTGTGCCTGCTGCTCTGTGCCACTGTTTCATTTGAATGTGTGTGTCCTGCAGGGAGCTTCTTGTGTGGGGATTTGTGCCTTTTTGTTCTTGAAGAATTTTCCTCAGATGTTTTTCATTCTGGCTGCTGCTCAGAAGAATATGTAACTGTGTCCAGACCCACTTGCTCAAGAGGAAAAGGTCCTTAGGCAAATTTTCAAGCACTCCCCTCCCACAGCTTCACTTTTGTGTTTGCATCTAACTCCCACTAGTGTAATGTGAAGACCTGAACACTTCTGTAGTGTGAGACCAAGTTCCTTACAGCTGGTGAGGAGATGCCCACTACACTGCTGGACCTTAGAATGATGTTGCAGCCTCTGTTGTCTGGGGGCCCTGAACAGAAGTTTTACCTGAGCAGGATCTCTCTTGCAGCAGAGGCACAGATTTCTGCACATTGGTACCATAGGTTTCTTTTTACACCCTTTCACCATGAGAAAACTGAGCTTTTAACATTTAAAGAGGATAAATTTTATCTCTAGCTTTTCTTCATGGCACAGGTGGTGCTGCCTGGATGACTGGTGTACTCATCTTTCCCAGTTAGGCTGGAGGTTCTGCTGTCACTGCCTGCTGTGACACACTCACTTCTTGAGGGCTGTTACTGAATTGCTACCTGAGCTGCAGTGATTGGTGGAACTGAGGCTGCTGAGGTTGCTGGAAGGCCCCAGTGTGAGCTGTAATCACTTCAGCACTCTCAACAAAACCACTTAGATTAGAATGCAGTTTGGATTCGAGCCTATATGGACACCATGTATTTTACAAATTACAGGGTAGAAGCCAAGTGTTTTTGAGGATGTGAGGAGAAAGAGAACAAGCAAATGATGGCATTCAAAACCAGTTAGCTCTTCCCAGCTAACTTAAATTGTGTCTGAAATTTCAAAATATAAGAGCTGTTCCAGCACAGTCTGATATGCAGTAAATTCTCTCGCTGACAGAATTGAAAACCAGAGTAAAATACAATTTGATTGTGCAGCAAAAGAATACTTGCCATCAAAAGAATTGCCTTTGATTTGAACCTGTTAGATTTGACACTTGATAATAATCCATTAATCTAAAGGCAGCAGATAACTTTGCCTGGGGTTAAACATCTGTCTACCCTCCAGAATGACTTGCACTTGGTCTGTCTCTTGGGACTAGTGCATTTCATTATCTGTAAATAGAGTGATTGTACAAAGATGAATAAGTATGCAACTCTGGGCAAATATGATCATAAATTATCATGTTGTGCATTCTTGAAATAATCTTTTTTTTTTCTTACTGTAAACATTGGACTTTCCCATGAAGAGTTAAGGCACTTCCAGTGCTCATGTTTGTAATATTTTTGGTTCTGCTGGATGTTTTGACGAGTTGCAAAACATTTTAGAGTGTTGACTTTCAATATGCAGGATATGTAATGTGAATATTTGCTCAGCAAAACCCCATATGTTTTATAAAAATTACTTGTATTGATAAGTATTGGTCTAGATTAAAAGCATCTGTATGAACGTCTCCTCTAGCTATAAAATCTGTCATTGCTGAGATGAAATAAACGAGATGCTTTTATGGCATGATTGTTTTCAGCTTTACTTTCTTTGCAACATTAGGTCCGAGTCATGGTGGATTTATGTAACAGCACAAAAGGGATATGCTTAACAGGTATGTTTATTGCCTTGAGCAATAAAGCCCCTATGCTACTTTCAGAAATACAGAATTACAAAATTCTCAAAGAACTTGAGGTCAAGGGCTACTTCAAAGAACAATGCTATTTATCATAGTTAACATATCAATTTGGTTTTTTATTTTTAAAAATATAATAGGTGCTACTTTGGGACTCATCTATACCTACTTATCAAAACCACTGGAATTTCAGGAGCTGAGTTGATATTACTTGAAGCTGTTTCTTTCCCATGTAACTTTCATAAGCAAATCTTACGAACTTGATGTTTAAAATACTAGTTGAGGTTTAGGTTTAGTCTTGGTATTTGGTGTGTCCCCCCCACTTGAAAGCTAGCATGGATAAAATTATAGAGTACAGAAACTTCCTTCCATTTTTGTAACCACTGTGGGGTATGGGGCTTAGATGAGCAACATTTTTGGCTCCCTTGCTTTGAACCATTGTAACAAGGTGTTGGGTTGGCTTTGCTTGCTGTCTGGTTTGTATTTTCAAATGGCTATAAAGTCTGTGTTTTTTTAATGAGCATAAATGAGAATTATTACAGTACAAACAGATGCTAAATAATACTTCTTAAACTGTAGATCAGTTCTGAATGCAACTGAGGCTGAACCACAAACGACTGAAAAGGTCATTTGGATCTTTGGGCTCCAGACTTCTGAATTCATGTTGCTTGGTACCTTCTGCACCTTACTTGCTCTTGACACCATTAACTTGTCTCTAATTCTGACTTGCTCTGCTATGGGCCTCTGCCATATGCTGCTTTTTAAGCACCTTTCTCATCTTTTGCTTATAGAAGGATAATAAAGATTCTCAGTGTTTGAGATGAGGAAGTAATCAAACACACGAATAGATGTAACATTGTAGTGTGGAAAAAATGGTCATTTTCTGGGAAGCTGGCACGAAGATATTAACTGATGTTACTGCCTGTATTGATTAAAAGGGACAATTGCTCTAGTGGCGTTATAAAAAGATTTTCAGTTTACTCATAATGCTTTCTAATTAATGCTGAAAATTTTCATCTTTAGGGAAAACTGGTAATTACTGCTATTTTCCATTGTAGAGAGTTTTGTTGAAACAAGACAAAACTTTGTTGGCCAGATAAAAATGTTCATAGAACATTGGTTCTTTATTTGCAACTATCATCTTTCTTGTAGTCTCCTAACCCACTTCTAACCTACTTTTTCTGTTTTTTTTTTTTTTTTTTTTTTTTTTAATTTATAAATATATATTGAGGATCACGTCTTTTTACAGAAACTTGTGCTGTACTCTTGCCTGCTGTGCTTTTTTTTCCATTAAGACCTTGTACTTGAACTAAGTCAGAGATTTTACTGTACTGCATGGTGCTGAGTAACCGAAGCAAGTCCACTTTCTAATACACCAGCCAGGTTCTGTGGGGAGCTTGGTCCAGTCTGGAGAACCATTTCATCACCTGATGGTAATACAGATGTAGTTACCAAGAATGACAGGACTTTTTTTTCTTTTGTCTATTTAATAGTCTGAATCCAGAACTGCAACAAAATATCTGTGAAACACATCAATCTAGCCCATATTTTTAATTATTAGTAATAATAATTAATTAGTATTTTAATAGTATTAGTATTATTAATAACAATCAGTATTTTCAACATGATTTTGAATTCTGACATTTATCAGTATTGAAAAGGTATTAGTGTACCATAACAGGATCCTGGAGAACACTTCCATGCAGGAAATGTAATGATTGTTGGATGCCTTGCACCCGTGGCACTGTAAAGGCACCTCAAGGCCTGGCAGTGAGATTACATTGTAGAGGTGGTTGTTTGTCAAACCTTTATCAACTGAAATTTACAAAAGGCAAAATGTATGTGTGTATTTGTTTGCTTCTAAGGATATTCTTCCAGTAAGTCTGACTTTCTGTTAATGCTTAAATAGTTATTTATGATACAAAGAAGTTAAAACCATAGGTGTTCACTTTGCAACTTGAGGGGCTTTCCCTCTCTTTTACTGTCCTGATGTAATTCTGGTCAGCTCAGTGTGGAATTGCTTTTTGTTTTCCTGACGTTAAACTCACCATTTTTTCTTTCTTGTGTTCTTTCACCTGTTCTTGTTGTAGGCCCTCCAGGTCCCCCAGGTAAGATACTTTGACAATTGCAGTAGCCTTTTGGGGTAATTGACACAGTTGCTGGTACAAAATGTCAAAATTTAGAAGTTTATCTTTTGTAGAACAGCCTTCCTTAGATAAGTTTTGTATTTAGGTCAACTCGTGCCCTTTTTGAGAGGGGAGGTTTTAGGCTTTGTACTTTTCTAGCAGAGGGAATAGAATAGTTTCACATTTGCTAAAACATCTTTAATCAAACCTGGATCTTAATTAAGAGTGTTTAAATAGCATTTAGCTGAAGAGATGAGCTTGTGTGTGTGTGTGTATATATAAAGACCCAAGTAAACTGATACTATAATTTGACACTAAAAATAATCTCTTTAAAAAATGTTGGTTACTGTTTTCACCTTGCTACCTCCCCCATAAATTTTCCTCCTCCCTAATTTAATTCTTCCTTTCTGGTCTCTCCTATGTAGTTGCTAGCCTGTATGAATGGTTACTTGCTTTATTCTATGCTGCTTTAGCTGTGAGTCTGCTTAGAATAATTCTATCAGAAAAGTATCTTGCACTTTTTGTTTGTGGGGGTTCAAATAGTGACCAACAAGGAGTGAGGTCTTCTGTATCAACCAATCATGATTTGGCACTGCAGTATTCTGGACAAGTAGGTAAATGCTTTTCTTGTGGTAGATGGGTCCAGACAAACTGATGAGCAACATCAAAGCCTGTGCAGCTTGTGGAAAATGTTACAGTCACTGCCAAATTCAGAAACAGGATGGGTTCCACTCTGACCTTGAAGTAGAATCCAAAAGACTGATCTCTGCTGGCATTAATGCAAAAATATGCACAGGATTAATTTCAGATTTTATTTTTTGTTCTTTTTTAAAGGACCATACTCTATTGGCATGGAGAACATAATGTTCAGTTAGAGGGTTTTGTATGTTTAAGGAATACATATACAAACATGCTATGTATAAATATAATAGACTTAAGGATAAATTGCATGTAATAGTAAAAATTAATCTATGTTCTTTGTTCAGGACCTCCTGGACTTGATGGGCTGCCTGGCTACAATGGGTCAGATGGAGTCCCAGGTATACCAGGACAAAAAGGAGAACGAGGAGTAAATGGAAAAAGAGGAAAAATAGGTTTGTGGTGGTTGGTTTTTTGTTTTGTGGGTTTTTTTTTTCAAATTTTTATTTTATTTTATTTTTGTGGTTGTTTAAAAAAAAATCCTTTCTTGCTGGTTATGTTCAGGCCTTACTGTTACACCTAAAGGAACATTGAAAATGCCCTTCTTTAATACCTTACAAATATGAAAGAAATACATTACTGCACATCTTTCCTTAGAGTTCCTGCTTACCCAGAAATTCTCCAGCCAGCATTAATGAGGCCCAGATCTGAATATTTCATGTTCAGGTCTCAGAGATCACTATGTAAGAAGTGTATTTGGACTAAATTGAATGCATACCATTTCCATTCATAATAGGTTACCACACTGTTTTGAAACCAGAACAAATTACAGCTACCCAGTTAAAAAGAAGTGAAAAAATCCCCAACCCTAAAATAGAGTGAATACGTTTTGCATTAAAAAAGCAAAGTATTGATTGATGCTTAATACTCAACAGTGTTCTTGGTACTGAGATGCTCTTTATTTCTAGGTTTGCCAGGACCAAAAGGTGATCAAGGGCAGAAAGGAGAACCTGGAGAAATGGGTTTACCTGGCAAGGACGGTATGCCAGGGGGAAAAGGTGCAAGAGGAGCAAAGGGTGAAAAAGGGGATGCAAACAATGATGTGATATTAGAAGGTAGGAAGAAATGCTCTCTTGCAACAATATACTTGACAGAAAAAGATAGACTCTGCTTCTGAAGCATGGATGTGGTCTACCGGAGTAGGGCCAAGCAGCAGAACTGTGAAGTTTTCGGGTATTGCTCTGTCCTTTTTAATGCAAGTCTTCACTTAATCTTTTCAGCTTAGGCTTTGGGTTGAGGTGTACAGGAGTTCCCCCTTTTCCGGTACTCTGGCAGACAGCTGGCCTCTTCCTGCTCTTTATTACAAAGCAGTTTGACTTTTCTGTTGGAAAATGAGGAGCAGATTTCCACTCAGTAATACATGAAGCAGCCACAAATATAAGCAGTGTAAAATTACAGCACCATAGCTTCTGAAGTCGAGTTCTCTGAGTACAGTAAAAGACAAAATTGTAAAAAAAAAAGGTAACAAAAAAAAAAAGAAAAAAGTAAAAGACAACACTGCTACGTAACTATCTAATGTGCCTGTAATCAAGACAAATCAATTGGATTGATGTCCTACAGCTTGTCACATTCTGTATGGTTCACCTCCTAACAAACAGCATCCCAGAGTTTCTTATGCTGCATTTGTGTGCACAGAAAGCTCTTAAAAAGAGGGAGGATGTTTTAGAGATCTCTCAAAGTCCATCACACAGACGTGTATACTTCTCTGCAGGCTGCCTGTTGCCTACAGGGCCTGTGATGTTGTACTGCATTTTGTACATAGGTGCAAAAGGTGAACCTGGACCACCAGGGCCCCCTGGACCACCCGGACCCCCAGGGCCTCCAGGAAAACGTAAAGCTAAAGCTCAGCTTCAGGACAACATTTACAGCAGCAAATGCACAGGTTAGTTCTTTCCAGTGTTGCTTTTACATTATAAACAAGTTCAAGTTTAAATCAATGGCTCCAAGTCTCCCAGAAGAATTAACATGTTTGTGTAATTTTGCTGGCATCAGTATAACTGCTCAAAGCTAGACCTGAGCATGCTCTTAATTGTTTTGCTGAAATATAATCTGGCTAAGGCAGCAAGATATCTCCAGTACTATAATATTAGACTTTTAATTGTGCTATGCTTCTGCTCAGGCGAAACATTTACCCAGTTTTCTGTTAGATGGGGTAACATTGGGGAAGTAAAGAAATGAAGTTGAAATTTTTAGCTTTTAAATGCTGTATTTTTATTTTATGTGTAAATTTAACACTCGTTAACCAGGCTATATATCATCATGGTACTCTACAAAATGAAATTGCCTGGTAAAAACAAGCTTGAACCAGCTAAGACAAAATCTGGAAGAATAGAAAGGGTTCTCTGAGTCCATGTGCTCATTTGAGCATGTGAGTTTTGTAGCAAGGTGATCTTGACTTCTTTCCTATTGTTGCTGTTTATCATTCAAGCTGCTTTAGAAGGGGGGGTTGGACTGGGTGAGCTCCAGAGGTCCCTTCCAGCCCCTACCATTCTATGATTATTGTATCCGGAATGACAAGTGGATCATGACTCCCTTTTATTTCCTTTTACTGTTGCTGTGTTAGTGAGATTTATGGCTAAGTCTAATATTCTTAGAGGAAAAATTAAAGACAGAATAGACTCTCTTCATGCTTATTGCACATATTGCATATTGCACATCAGATTCTGTTAGGACCAAAATGTGAGTATCCAGATTAGCAGGTCAGGGACTGTATGCTCAAGTGTAGCAGCTGCTTGTCACATTTTTTTTTTTTCCAAGTCACTGATAAGAGTCCTGACATAATTAAGAGCTTGCCGTGAGATATCTCTGGTATGATTCTCAGGTGTACTGCATAGCAGTAAATCCTCATGGATTGAACTTGACATTGTGGGTTGTTGAAAAGTCACATCAGTGTTTCATGTCACAACTTCCATTCATGTTTTAGAAGATCTTTTTCTCAAATAGATTAAAAAATGCCTCAGATAAAATCCACACGTGTGTGTGCACGTTGTGTGTGTATTTTTTAATGGGTAAAGTGCTGCCTCTGCTGTGTGGATCACATAAAAATATTAGCCAGTATAAATTGCCTCTTCCTGCAGGTTACTGGTTAGAAGAACTCTGCTATCTTGTATTTTGTGACTATATTGACAGATGCATTGTACTGAGCATAATTTTCCATGCCTGAATTTTATGAGGATTTAAAAAAATATCAATAATAGCTAAATATTTTGTGGAAGAAAGTGTTAGTGTCAACCTGATATTACTGTTCTAAAAATTCACTATAGTAAACACATTTCTTACTGTGTTTTTCAGATATTTATATTTATCATATAAAAACTTTTTAAACTGGATTTTTCAGATAGTCTTGAATTCCTTTTTGCATGTGTGAATTGTAATAGCTTTTAAGAGGTTAACAGGGACAGAGAATCTGTGAAAGTATCTACAACTTTTGTAATCAACTTTATTTTCAACTACATTGGGAATAAAATGTACTCTCTGTGATCTTCAATCTCTCTAATGCTCTAAAAATTCTATTTTGAATTAGAAGCATTATTGAGAGTTTGATTTTTGTAATGTTTTTTGATGCCAGTGCTGGCCCCTGGGTGTGTTGGGAAGGTCAGTGTTATCAAGAATGTTGTTACTCCATTTGTTGTGAAAGTCAGCAGCTGTTTTAAAAGTATCTCAAGTTGGACGTCTGAAGTTGCTGGACTTCTGAAAATTTTGGCAAAAATGCTATAATACATTCCTGAAAAGCTGGTGCAAAAGCAACTCTGTACTTCTAGATGACTCCAGCTTGAGGATGGCAGCAAACTTTTGGTTTGGGATTTACATACTGGGTGTGGCTGCCCTTGTTCTTTACCCCTGGATGGTATTGCATTCAACATGGTTGTGCCTTTCAGTGACTGTTGCTCCCTTTACAGTTCTGGGATGAACTGTTTTCCTCCCAGCTGAGATGCCAGTTTTCAGAGAAGTGATCCTCTGAGGGAATAGTGAAGGATGTCTCAGTCACCAATCTTTCTCATTTCTGGAAAAGGAGAGTTACCTGTGGCAGTGTTTGGTACAGGGGTGTATTTTGTAGTTGGGAATGTAGTTTCATGATGGATGTACTGAAAGGGAATAGCATAAAACCTTTGTGCAGTTACTAAGTGTGAAACAAGCAGAGCAATTTGTGTCTCACCATCATTAGGTTGATTTTTTTTTTTTTTATGTCACCATCATTCTGCAGTTTGAGGTGAAACATGTTTTTAAATTATTATAAATGCTATTAACTGGTGAATATGTAATACTGTGTGGAACACATGAATGATTTCCACCTGTTACTTTTTTAATATAGCATGCAATTGTAGTAGCTTGCAAGAAACTCAGGAGATTCTCAGTATTGAAGAGGAGAGCCTAAAGAGCCTCCTTACAGTGGAAGGTAGATAGCTGGAGCAGAAATCTCATCCTGTTTGAAATTCAGAAATGCATGAACTATTGTACAAGATAGAATTGGACCATTTACCAAGGTAGCCTCTTTTCAAGAGCTGAAGCAGACTGAAGACCTTTGGAGGATAAGCTATCTGGATTTTAAATCCCATTGTGCATATGGGAGTTATACTTAAATAACTCTGCAAAGAGAAGGTCTTCCTCAGGGAACATTTACATTTTATGGGTCAGTAGGGTGTGAGATCTTATTAAAAAAATCAAGAATAGAACAGATTTTATAATTAAATATTCCTAGAGAGAATACACATGCTGATTTACAACTGTAATTAACATGTTACGTGAGAATACAAGAAAAGTTTATTTAAATTAAATTTTGAATCTGGTAAAACTTCACCTTGTGAAAAAAAATAATTAGTTGGAAGTTCAGGTGTATTTGTTCTCAGTGGTACTGATAGCTAATTCTAAAAGAAACAGAACATCCCTTTGCTCCCTTGCACCACCCCTCCCATCCTCCCTAACAGACCAAATTAATAGTTTTAATGTTTTGTAAAGTCCATTAACTCTAAGCCAGAATATTTTATAATAGGAATCAGCAGGTTATTTATCCCTTTTTGATGAAAAGAAAGCGGTGAAAGTGTCACTTAAGTCTCTGATTGAAAACCCTTTTTCTTCTTGCTTTGTTTCCAAGTCCTCAGAGAGAATTGCAAATATTCTCAAATGCAAACAGTGAACTCAGCTTCATTCCCAGATGAAGCAAAATCCCAGTTGTCATTTCTTTATTTTATTTAACTTACTGATGTGCGTGTTGCTCATGTCAAATAGAGAATTACATGTTTTGTCCTTCATCAACCCTAGGTGAGACATGTGCTGTACCAAACGATGATACCCTGGCTGGGAAAGCTGAGGACAGAACCTCTGGCCCTTCAAAAAAAGCTGGTAACTTGCTACACAGTGTGTCTAGTTGTTTCTCACTGCTTTAATGTCTCAGACAATGGACATGTGCTTTTTCTCTACTAGAATGTGTCATAACATCTGTAGGAAGTCCTGTTCCCTTGATCAGTGTCCAGCAGACATTTGGAACCTGGATGCGGGAACCTGCAAATATAAGTGATGAGAGGATCTGGCTCACCATGCATTTTTCAGGTACACCACTAGTAGTCACTAGTCAAATATCAGTTGTTTTCTTAATTTCTTCAACCTGAACTAATACTGCTAATCAAGTATGGGCTTTTACCCACATCTTCCTCAGAATATTTTCCATATTATCTGTGTAATACTTGACTATACACATAGTTACAGACATCTGTAGTATCTGTAGACATTTTCAGAGTCAACTTCATACTTGAAAAATAGAGGATTTTAGTTTTTTGGTTGTTTGTGTGTTATTTGCTTTTTTTGTTGTTTGTTTGCTTGTTTTTAAACTAATCCAAGTATTGTTCATATCTTTTTATTCTTTCAACACTTTCTATGGCTTCACTTCCCTTTAATTGTAGCTAGGAGTTTTGTCTGTGCATTTAGCCAGGAATGAAAAGGAATCAGGTGCTGCATGAACTACATTTAGTGCAGGAAAGCTGCCGGGACCTAAGTGGAAAAAGGAATGTATATTCTTCTGTATATTGATAACTGTGTTCAGAATTAAAGCCCATCAGGTCAGTGGGAAGCAGACCCTTGGGCACCTCTATTGATAGTTTTGGGGGCTTTTTTACTGTTTGTTTTAGGATTATTTTATCATGTCCAGTGAGCTGAGTCACTATTGAAAACACAAATACTGTTGTTGTCAGTTGGATATCTGATTGAGACTGACTTTCAATAGAGGTTGAATTTTAGGATAGAGATTTCAAAATCTGATCAACCAAATAATGGTTCTTTTTTTTCACTTGGTTTAGGAAACTCTGTAAAAGAATACGAGAATTCCAATGCCTTGCTGAATGACAGCTACAGGACCATTAACATCACAGGCTTCTTTTATGGATGTGGTCATGCAGTACAAAACAACCACCTGTACTATCAAAAGGGAGGAACCAATGTCATTCTGAGGTAAGACAAAGATGGCAAATGACATTGTGGAAGCAGGAGAAGGCATTCAGGTGACAGAGGTGAACCTCAGAGAAGACAACAGCTTTCTCTGTATTTTTTGTTTCTTTTTGGCCCTATCTAGAATAGGAAGAATGGTTCAGAATTCTTTTGAGAACTGAACAACTAATTCTTTTACATCTAACTAGAAGGTGAGCCACTGGCCTTCTATCTTGTGTGCTGGAGATGCTGTGCAGAGGAGAGGGACTGGGAGGGTAGTCCAGATCCATTACTCTGCTGTGACAGTCAGGTCTTTGCATTGCTCAGCTCTGTGTCTAAGTGGTTAACCTGAGCAGTTTCTACGTGACAGGACAACCAGGCCTCCAGATTAACTCCATACTATGTACAGAGCTGTCAACAAATTTTCCTTTTGGCTGTTCTGGGGCCCAATGGGTTTCTAATATATATCACATTGCTGTGGGTGTTCTTGCCACTGGATTCTTTGCTGTGTTTATATTGTGAGAAAGACATGGGAACTGACTAAGGGATGTGGGGGTCAGAAAATAGGATTTTATTTAGAAAAATAAGCTGCATCTACCTGCACCACAGTAAGAATCAGTTCAGCTGCAATTTGGGGGAGACGGATGAGTGGTCAGATGACTGCAGTCCACTTGTGGCTTTCCAGAGCTTCTGTGGGTGGATGCAGATGCTTTGCTCTCAGCCAGCAGAGGTTACTGCTGCTAGTGCAGAGGAATGCACTAAGGCACCAGCAGAACATGGTGACCTGGTGAATTGCACATTCCATCGTGGAGGAGTGGCTCCACTGTCTGATTGCCTCCTAATAAGAAGTTCCTACAAGTCTCCCAATGTATCTCCCTGAATTGGAACTGGGAAGTACATCTCTCTCTTCATTTTCTACTGAGGACAGAGACAGGCAGTACAAACAAAACCCAAATCTCATCTCGTGGGGACAGCCAAAGAAACAGTCCAAGGGCAAATGAAAGATTGCATCTGCTTTCAAGTTCTCCTATGTGACTCTGAAGTTTGAGCCAAGAACATCACTGTACTTTGATGTCTATTCCCAAGCAGGTGTGAGTGCTGCCTTCCTATATTCATTTGGATGCCAAGGAATGTGAGCAAGCTGCTTGGATTCTATAATATTTGTTCTGCCAAAGACAGGCATGCTTGTTGGCAACCTCCTTAAATATCTTAACAGCTTTTTGTTTATACATCTGTGAAAGACCTTCTCTGTCTAAGCAATATATAGGGATAGGACAGAGGTTCCTCACCTTTCTTTGGGTAGGAAATGCCATTAATTGGGAAATGCCTTCACATATGGATGAACACAAGCTGTGGAATCTTCAACACCTCTAAGGAGTTGCTGAGAGATGTTTACTGTAAGATTATTTTTGGTTGACTTGATTCATTTTAGCTATCAGAAAAGGGCTTGTAGCTTGAGTTCTCGGTGGTTGATAAATACATTACACTGCATCTTGTTATTCCCCCCAAGGTGTCAGAAGATACAGGAATTTCTGAACCTTTTGGAGTTGACTAGGCTGTCCTTTACTGGGGAAATTAAAGAGAACCTCAAGAATTAAACTTCACTTTCCTGCTCCATTCAGGATTGTCACATAAAAAAGGAAAAGACAGGATCTTCTGTGTTGCAGATCCTGCACATTTCTAATGAATCTTGAGATGCTTTTTATCCTGTTGGCTCTTCACAGGAAAAAAAAAAAACCCGAAGCAAATCTATGTGACTGTTCCTAAGAGCTGATTTTCTAGACCTTGCTCTTGAATTGAGGTTATTTACAAATGTGAAGCAGCCAACCACATTAACTAGGCTGACACCTTAGTCAGAAATCTTCTCCAGCCTTGAAGCTTTATTTTTTGAAGAGCAAGTGCCTGCCGCTGGAATATGGAGTTGCTGCAGATACAGGTTTTACAGAAGCTGAGAAGTATCATCTAGTTAACTGTTCTCAACTTTTCTTAGTATGATTTTTTTCCCTCTAGTATGATTTTTTCCTGTGCAACACCTCTTGCACAGGAAAAATATTCTTCTATTTTAAGTGCCTGGATCTGAGCTGTTGGAGTCATTAAGCCTGTCTTTTCAGGTATCTTTTGTAACTGTAGCAGATTACTGCATTGAGTAGTGTTTTCCCTCTATTTGAGGGCTGGAGCTATACAGTTAGACGTAAGTCAGACAAGGACATGTGCTTTATTACAGGAGGAATTACTCAAAAGGCTAAAGCATGCTGGCTGCCTTTGCTGAAGTACTGCATTATGTAGTGATTAAATGCTAACTGCAAATGTATCTTGATAGTAGCCGATTACCCTCCCACACTTGTAGAGGAACGCAATTTAGATGCTCAGTGCCCCTGACCTCAGATTATCATCCTATTAAAGAATCTCAAGGAATAGAAACAATTTTATTCATCAGAGATGAGACACTCAGGTTGTCGTCTTGGAGGCCAGCACGAGGTCAGAATTTTGGCTCTGCAAAAGTAGAAATTTTATTCCTTTGATGATTACTTGAGTAAATCACTGCATTATCTGAATTGTTTTCTAAAGAGGAACTCTGAGACTAGGTGAACCTGCCCAGAATTCATGCAGGTTTGGTCAATCACATTTTTTCCCTTTAGTTCCTGCCTAGTAGAAAAAAACTTCTGTAGAGATTTTGTTTCACTAGTTTTGGGGCTTCACTTGGTATCTTACTCTTTTTCATACCCATTCTTTTTTGGCTGCTTCTTTCATCCTAGTGATAATAAAGCTCGTAGACTAAATACAGTGAAACCTTCCAAAGTGAGTTCATGCTCTGGTGCACCTTTTAGACTGGTTATTACTTTGGAATTTTCTCCCAGTGTTTTGGAAGTTGCTTTGAGTGGAGTACTTTATCTCAGAAGACATCAGAATGGTCCTTGAACTCGAGTATTTTCAACAATGCTTTTACCAGTAATAATGCACTCCGAAGGGATTCACCCTATCAGTCTGTATAAAAATGGATTTTTAACACAACTCACCAAATACTTACTTTATCTCATTTCAGATTTGGACTTGATAAAGCATCACTGGGCACACTGCTAATTGAAAATGCCTTATATCATGGTCGTAACTACCTATTTTCTAACTCAAAGACGTATTTCAACATAGCAGTGGATGAGAAGGGTCTTTGGATTATATACGCCTCAAGCACTGATGAAAATATAATAGTAGCACATATTGATGAAGAAACATTTTCAGTCATTCGCCATATCAATACCACATATCCCAAGTCCAAGGCTGGTAACGCATTCATAGCATGTGGCATTATGTATGTTACTGATACTAAGGATATAACAGTAAGTTATGCTTTTGATTTACTGAAAGAGAAGCAGATTAATGCAAGGTTTGAGTTACGGTCTTCACAATCTGTTCTTGCTATGCTTTCATACAGTCTAAGAGATAAGAATTTGTATACATGGGAGAATGGGAGTTTAATGGTATACCCTGTACATTTTGGCAGATGACTGCATTTTAAAATGTTACATATGGGAGCCATGTCTAACTGAACAGATAATTTAAAACTATATGATATTCTCCTGGGAGTCTCTTTGCTTGGTATGATTTCCTGATCACTGGTTGTGGTTTGTGAGTGAGCGTAAGAGAGATGGGTGTCTGTGTATAAACACATTCCAATTCTATACACTAGTCTCATCTTTTTCAAGAATTAGCTGTTCAGTATTGCAGCTGGCAAACAGTACAGACTTGCTTTTGTTTTTCCCCTATTGTTCAGCTGATCATTATATCTAATGTACATTGATTATGCCATGGTCAAGTGCTCAGAGTCTATTTAGAACTTGCAGTTGCAATTATCTTTTCTAAAATTTTCTTGTCAGTGACTGTGGTCTAACATAAATGTCTAATGAATTTTTTTGAACAAATACACTTTCTGCTGATTCTGTGCATGTCTCTTTTGACAAAGATATACAGCTGTTAGAAAAAAAATGCATACAGAAGTAGCTATTTAAATAGGGAAAAAAAGCAGAAAGCTTCAAATTTGGCAATTCCAGCGAATTAGATAATCAAAAGCAAAAATCCAGCCTAGGGAAGAGGAGAATAATGACATTATTAAATGCTATATTTAGTAAATAGGGAATCGGAAGTTATGAAGTATAAAGCTGAAAAAAGATGTAAAAATTATGATTAAAATTCCCTTTTTAACAGTGTTTGAAGTGTTGTGTTGCTACTGGATCTTCCTTCTGCCCCTCGCTGCCACGTAAACTATATCACTATAACCTGCTTATAACTAGACTTAATTAAAGCAGGGTATATTTTTGGAAAAAAAAATTCCCACATTCATCCATGAAAGCGAAACCATAAACCAGAGTATACTTCTTTGTTACTGTTCTTAGAAAAATACAATATCTAGAGCAGGAATGCATGTATTCCTCGTAGCGCTTAGTGACTTGATTTAATGCTGACCTTAATTCAGGAACTGCCCGCTCACATTCATTATTTTGAGAGCTAGAGGTGAGAAATAGTAAGAACTTTCAGATTTTAGTTTTGTTCTGATATTTCAGATTTCTGAACTTAGCATAAATCCCTGTGGTTGCTCTGTGTACTTATATTCTAAATAACGCTCTTAGAAAACCCCTACCTGAATTTCTAAGCTGCCTGTGGATAGTGGTGAAGTTGACCAAGTTCATCCACGTGCTTAAAGCCAAACTAGCAGTTAAACCCTGAACTGCACTCGGCTTTTTTAAGGCCTGTGTGACATCCAGGCACCACCAAAGGGATTAATGAATCCCTTTTAATTAATTAATCCCACCAAAGGGATTAATGAATCTCTGTGCCTGCAGAACCTTTTCTAGAGAATGTGCTGGAAAAATACTTCTGTGGGGAAGCGTCAGTGATGATGCAGGGGTGGCTGGGCCTGGCCTGCACCTTCTCTTCTCAGTGTACTTACTGGTGTCACTAAGGCCAGGGATCAGGCCTGGCATGCTAGGGAGAGACACAGAGGGAAACAGAACAGCGTAATTAAAACTTGGAATTAATATGAACATCAAAACCCCTAAACCAGTAATTGTGTCTATACCTATGACGAGTGCGAAACTTCACAGTCCAGAGCTTTGGATTTGTGTCTGTGGGCTTCTTTTGACTTCTGTGGGGTGTGGTGGTTTTTTGTTTTCTTTTGTTTTTTTCTTTTTTTTGCTAGTATGTGGGGTTTTTTGTTCTTTTTGTTTGTTTGTTTTCTTTTGGGTTTTGTGTTGTTGTTTTTCACAAATTGAATTATGATACTAATAAAATAGCCTTTTTGGGTTAGAAAAAAAACAACCTTGGCACTATACTTGGGCAAATACAGTTCAAGCCAGATGTGACAGCTTTTAGACAATGTGCCTACCTTAGATAGTGTTGAATTTCTCAATGTCATTGTTGAACCACTTGATCAACCCCTTGGAGAAGGAGGGACAGCAAATATCTGACTCCTTTCTGTGACAGAACCTGGCTGGGTTTCTTGCAGGTGCCTTTGCTGGGGACAAAGAATTAAATTCTAACAGTATGCTTTTCCAGGACAGCTGAAAATAAAATGCAAACAGCTAATCCTTTTGACTTCAGTACAGTCTGAGGTCAATTTAAAACTAGTTCAGGGATTATCTACTCAATCTACTGGAGGTTTAGTTAAATCATTTAAATACAAGGAAGGATTCTGGAATGGACTGGTCCATGAAATAAAAGTAATTTATTTAACTTACAAAG
This sequence comes from Florisuga fusca, assembly GCA_038090715.1. NCBI lineage: Eukaryota > Metazoa > Chordata > Aves > Apodiformes > Trochilidae > Florisuga > Florisuga fusca. The sequence continues at coordinate 8,492,689 of JAAWXA010000028.1, read as the reverse complement.
GAAAAATTTAACAATGACATTTACTCTTCTTTCTTTTCATACTTCCCATACTTCACAGCCTGCAATTTAAAATCACCTTTGGTGAAAGGTGCTTTTTATTCTAGTATATTTTACAATACAGCACAGACATCAAAATTTTCATTGGAGGAATAAGACAGTTTGTTAACATTTAAATATGCAGACATCTGTTCCAGTCTCTTAAGAACATGTTTTTTGTTTACAACATAAAAATACATCTGATGACAGTAGCTGGTTATATTACAAGCAAACAATATTGAACTCTGCATAGTTTATACAATATACTGTGGTAGTAATTTAATTACCAGTTTTATCCACTATTTACTAGCTGGCCACATAAAGCCTGACATTCATCTGAAATGTGGCACTATACGTTCCATTGGTATTCTCTGAACAGCTTCATTTAACAAAGTATTTTCTGGACAAATGTATTTCAAAACTGAAAGCTGACTAGAATCATGGATGTCTTCACTACAAACATTAAGTGCTTACAATACATTCCTAAAGTAAAGGCAGGTGTCCAATAGAAAACAAAGCTGTTTGAAAGAAAGGAAAATAGTGTGCAAATTAAAAAAAATACTGCATTTAAGTATGTTGATGTGCAAGTTACAGTATCAGCTATGTATTGACACTAACTGGGAAAAAAGTCTCAGCATAAAATGATACATCTCACAGTACGTTCTTGATTGCACATGTTCCACGGCATTTGCATCCATTACATTTTCTTGCAAAAATCAAATACACTGAGTACCCTTAATTAAAACTAAACTATTTTACAATGAAAAGTTGTACACATGCTTCGCTTAGTGGGGAAACTGGATTAAAAATAATCAGAATCACATCAGAAATGCTTACTGACTTGCAGAGCCACAGTGCTTGTTAAGTGACTGACAACTGTCAGGGTCATTACAATATACTCACTAAATGCAGCTTGTGGGTTACTGAGTAATAACTCCACCAGTGAATGACTGTACTGGGTTTAATTCTTTGCTTTTACAATACGGTACATGCATTTCCACCCCAGTGATCCTTACAAGCATACTCAAAATATACCTTTTGTAAAAGTTGTTTTTTTTTAACCTTCTGCCCATAATGTTTAATGCTGCAGTAGCTGCTTTGAAAGGAAATGGAATGTTTCCTTTCCACAGTGCTCATCACCGAGCTTTTACCTACTTAAAGGGACATTCTATAAACCAAGACTAGCTGATGTAACACTACAGAATGTCAAAAATGCCTGAAGGTACATTGAAAACATTGGGAAGAACCCTCATTTTCAGAGTGCCATCTGCTCCACAGGAGAAGATACGATTGCCTTGCACAGTTTCAATCTGGGTGACACCAGCACCAATATTTCTGAAAATGGACTGCTTAGCATGTTCATTTTTAAATGAATGAATTAAGTTATAGCCAGTCAGACTCCACACCTGTATCAAAAGAAAAATTACAAGATTAAAATTATGATTTGAATTTTTTCCCCTAATGTTTCACATTCCTGGCCTGCTCTAAATCCTATTCAGTGAAACAAATGTTATTTTTCTGTTGTCTCTTAACAAGAATTAGAACATGTTCAGGAGTCTTGAGGGTTCTGATGAAGCATGAGGCAGGACTGCAGACTATCTTAATGTGGACCAGCTGCTTACTCACCAGGCCAGAGCTGCCCAGTGTTACCTGTTCAGTGGTGACCCTCACAGTTTTTCCCTGTGAAAGCTGCAGCAATGGACAGGCTGCATTTTTATCCAAGATGACCACTGTCAGCTTTCCAGCAGCTGTAATTGCTTCTCTGCTAGTCTGCTGCAGAGAGTAAGTAGGCTGTCTGTTCTCTCTGTGGCTGGAAGAGCCCTCATCAAGAACAAAGTGTGCAGCACACAGACAGCACCCATTAAACAGTGTGCAGTCCAGCTAAAAGGAAAGAAACTGTATTTTCATTTTCTCTGTACTGTGTTATTTCCTTCCTATAGTATTCAGGAAAAAACACCCTTTAAAACAGGGACTTATTGCTGTTTGGTGGGGCTTTGTTGTTGTTTGCTTCTTCCTATGGCATCTCAGAAACTGTCTGGGGCTACAGCATCAACAGAAGAAACAAAACTTGGTGTTACAGGAACCTTACATGATGAAATTAATGAACACCCTCTGAGTTATGAAAAGAAATATCCAAAGCAAAACCAGAACGTTTTTAAAAGGGAAAAATAACACTGTTTCAGAATCATGCACTTCGCTTTATCCCCTTAAAATTCAGTCACACAACTTTAGAGACTGTTTTATCTTCTTTAGTGGATAACAAAATCTGCTTGCTTTAGAAGGATACTGGTATATTTAAGTTTGTTATAAATGCTGGGCAAGCATCCTGTATATCAAATGTAGGTTTGGGTTTTGGGGGGTTTGTTTTTGCTTTATCACCACATTCATCTGGCTAATTACAGCATGATGACCAACATATACAGTACTTCAACTAAATACTCTGCTGTACAACTCAGCTCCTCTAATGCCTTACCTTCATGTTACCTTCTGCTGAGCCTGTGACAAAATAGTCCTCAGAACGATCCAGTGCAAGGGCCTTAACAGCTGATTCATGTGCTTGGAAGGTGTAAAAGGTTTGTCTCTGTCTGATGTCAAAGATGCAGATATGTCCCTTCCTACCTCCAGAAATTAGCAGTTGATGTTTAGGTGCATACTGAAGTACTGTGGCACCGTGATCGTGACAAGTGAAGGCTGAAGAAGGAGGATGTCAGAATTTAATGGATTTGAAACTGTAAGTAGCTTTGAATCTTAAAATGCATTTCTTCTATATTGTTTATCTGAATATTTTCTGACTTGACAGATACTTTCTTTCATATGAGTAATATCCTACCAGTTGACAGCTGTTTGCTCTCAGAAGGGATATATATCTAATGCACAAGAAAGCCTGACAAGCTGTCTGGTTTGTTTTAGGCAGGTACCTGAGTTTCAATAATAGAGAAAATGAAAAATTCACCATACTAAATGCAATTACATTCCTGAGTTAAACAAATGTTGTAGTTAACTAAAATAAATATTAATTACCTTGTAGGTATATATTATTATATCCTCATTTCCTAATCTATTTTTCACAGAAGCCCTGACTCAGTTTCTTTAAAATGAAGCTGGTCTGTGCAATCTGTTTTAAAATTCAAATCTCAGAATGCATCTATTGCTTATTCAAATATTGCATCTGCTTGCAGGTGATTATGGTGGTTGAATTTACTTGTTTAAAAGCCCAAGATACATATTTGGATTTGTATGGCTTTTGCTTTCATAGAGCAGCATAATAGAATTTTGCTTTAGTTAGTTAGATAAAGATGAAATTACTGAACGTGGTCAAATAGACAAAACCATTTTTTTAAAGAATCCACTTCAAATATTGAAATCAAGAGGAAGACAGCAAACAGGAGGAGCTGCTTCTACTATTGCCTACAGTAGTCCTTTCCTCTGTGCTTAACAGAGTACTGGATATATTTATTAAGTGCCAGCTTAAGTGAAAGGCTGCATACACAGCCCGTTCAATAATGCAGATTTAATTAGTCAGCTGTTAGGTATTTTTTTCAGGACTGTAATTAAATATTTCAGGCTTTATTAATCCTGTCACAAAACCAGCTTCGTGCATGACATTCTTTCTTCATACTTTACTATACAGAGCAGATTAACATCATGTCAGGACTCTCTACAGTACCAGTTCTGCTGCACACAGTAGTGTGTAACAGAGACCAGCTCCCCAATGGAAACTGTTCCCCTTGCCCCAAGTGCATAAACATGCAGTCAAACAGAAGCAGAAGTTCAATTTTCACTGCAGTACTTACCATGTATAAGACTGTTACTAGATGAAACCAAAGTGTCCCAGAGGCACACGTTTCTGAAGGGGGGGAAAAAATCATTATGGCCTGGTGCTCAGTGATTCATGGGGTGACATGACTCAAAGTGTTCACATTTTGTGTCAAAGCTAGAAAGCAGACCTGAACAAGGAGCCCTTGACTCTCTGCAGACATCAGATAACTTTAATTCTGTTCCCTTTTATGCTTCTTAGTAGAACCATACTTTTTACTTTTAAGATGTGTACTAATCCTAGGTTGTACGATGACATTGCAGAAGTTGTTCTTTTCAGAGAAAAATAATGACCTTGCCTTTACTGAATGTATTTCTCCCCCCAGCAACAGCAGTACATCAAACCAGTTTCATTGGAATACACCTTGAAAAACTGGTTAACTGTTGACCACTCCTCCCAAAAACTAAATTTGGGAAACACGCAAGTGGAGGACTAATGTACAAAGAAATAATCTGAAATGTGCAAGCTGTAAGAAAGTTTTAGAACACTGAGCCTTAAAACACCAGCTATGCATTAAAATACAAGAGCTAGCAAGTTCATGGAGATGCAGAGGGAGCTTTAATGAAATTCCTCACTGTTTCTTTAAACACACCTGTTATCATTGGACTGTCCCGATGTAGCAACAAGACTTGAAGAGGTTATAAATGCAAAGTCACTTGTGGTTTTACTGTGGCACTGCCAACTCTATTAAAAACAAAACAAAAAGATGTCATCTAACCATTATATCCTGCATCATAATTTACTATCAATCTGATATTGTTGACAGCATAACACAAGCAGTCTTTTAAACAAAGTCGAAGAACTGACGGACAATGCAGTGTGAAACCTCAGAGAATGAAGCAATGGATTAAAAATCCAGTATCATAATCAGTATAAAACAAGGGAACTATAACAAATCCACAATATAGTGTCAAAATAGACTGAATTTCAAATTAAGTACTGTATTCATATACAACTAAGTAGTGGTGAAAGAACCTGAAGAGTTTTTACTACATATTGGGGTTGTACAGTCATTACTGTCAGCTCTGATTTTTAATTTAATCAGGGCTAATGCTGAAGTAGTGTATGTATAACTACACTGCAGCTTATGGTTATTGTACAATTAGTTTATCAACGATGTATCACTGAAACTATACAGTTGTTTTGGCAACGTATGCAAATTGAAAAGCAGTGAGAGAAAAAATGTCTCCATGGAACTCTCAGGCCCTTGGCCAACCTGAAGTCTCAAAGAGTTAACCTTCCTATATAAAAAGAAAAACATAAAAATATCTGTTTACTTACAAGATAGGGCTTTGGGTTTGAGGTGGTTTGGTTTACTTGCCAAATACTTAGGAATCCTTCACCATCTGCAACACCACACTGCAAGGAACAAACAGCATTTATTAGCATACTGTATTGAATACTTGATGCTTATAAGCTTCATGACAGAAATCAGCTGATTTCAGGGAAGAACTCACCTAAGGCACCAAACAATTGCCTGCACATTAAACATTAACAACAATGACTTTCAGGTACAAAAAAAAGCAGTTAGAAGCCAATGGAGTTCAGTGCTAATTGTTTAATGATTATTTAGTGTTTGATGTTCTTGTACATGCTTAACTCTTATTTGAAAATGGAGGCTTTTTACCTGCAGAAGCTTAGCTTTCAAATCCTAGTTTTAAATGCTAAAGCCTTACAGAAGTATAATTAATCCAAGACTTTATTTGAAAATGCTTAGAAAAGTCAGATGACTGAAAGCATATCATAAAAGCACAATAAGAATAAATATGGTAGCACTGCACTACATCATAAATGGTAAAATGACTGAGTTATACTTGTTACTGAAATATGTAACAATTAGTACTGTATATTCTATACCTATAAATAGTTACAAAATGTTTTTGAAAATATTTAGAATTATTTTTCATATTTTCTCCATTTAGTTAGGTTTTATGAGTCCTTCATGAGTAACCTCCATGTGAAATAGGGGTGACAAGGAGTATATCTAAGGATCTTACTTAAAATTGATTTCTACTTGATGTTAAGATTGCAATATCCCAAACCACAATAACAAGTATTTAAAAAAAAAAAGTTTAAAAGTTTATGCTAGCTGGAAATAGGCATGCTGGGGGTCACTTTGTATTTGCAGCTATTTCAAAACATTGAGGTTTTGCTGTCTTATAGCTCTCTTACAGTCATGCCCAAACTCCTTTAATTAACTTTTTATGGCTCTGAACTACAATGAAGTTAAAGAATTTGTCAGTAAAATGCAGGCAGAATAGGAAACACAGAAAACTGAAGAGGTGGGTATTCCTCCCAGTTTCTTTCTTTGTCCACTCTGTACTTTCTTCCTGCTCTCCACACTACTGGAGTGTACTTCAGCTGTACAGGCTGTATTGCAGATCTCTTCTCTACGTACCTCTTTGTCTTGGCCAGAATGCAAAGTGTGAAGCATTTCTTGAAGACCCATGCCTAGGATGAAACAAGTTTGCTTCTACAATGTAAGTAAGCTAATTTTATTAATTTAAAAAGGTCACCACGACATGAGAACACATTTCAATACAGAGAGAAAAAGTAGTCAGTCTGAAAATGGGATAGCAAATGGGATACAGGATAGCAGTGTGAAGCTGACAGAAGACAAAGGAGGTTAAGCATCAGTGCTTATTACAAAGCTTCCTTATGCAGACAAACAGAATGGTATGATACTTCTTATGCCATCATGCTAGGACACCTTAACAGTTTTGTGTGTCACCAGTTAAAACTGGTTTAGACGTCACAGCACAACTGTTTCCTTATGAAGTAAGAGAAAAAAAAAAGAAAAATATTGTACTTGCCTTGTTGCCCTGGGAGTTAAAATACATTCTTGTAACCCTGGCATTCCCAGCCTGCCGGAAGCAGACGAGTTGCTGTGGCCTTGTCCACTCAAACATTCGAACACTACCGTCTTGTGCTCCTGTAAGGTCTAAGATTAAGAGACAAATGTTCATTAATACTACAGTACTTTATACAAATTGTCTGCTTTCTGCTGATGAGTGTGATTCACTTACAGTACTGGTGGACTGGATGTGAAGCCATTCTCTTGACGTTATTCAGATTTCTTTTAATAAGCTTCATATAAAACAAAAAAAAATTAAAATAATGTTGAAAAAAAGCAACAATTTTCAATTTTGTTTACTACATGGAGAGTGTCCCCCATTTAAAAATAGCCTGTTAAGCTAACATTATTTGCATCTAATTATGTTTAGTTGCAGTATAATAATTAAAGCCTGTTTATGACAGCTTTTTTAGATATTAAAGTTCAAATAGTATTAATATTATCTTCTATATGCACAGAACTTAAGCACATGCTGATGTGTCTGCTTTTGGTATTAGTCCAACTGCAAGAATATAAAATTTGGGAGTGGTGGTGGTTTTGGTTGGCTGTATTTGTTTTGTTTTGCCTCTAGAAACTCAAGGTCATACACCTCAAAGTACCCATAAGAAAGAGAAAAACCTGACAGTCCCATTATTTTCTGTCACAATAATTCTGTGCCACAATACAGAGGAAAATGCTTACTTTGACCTTCTTTGGGGATAGGTTGTGGTCATTGTAGGTCTCTTATGCCAACACTGAGTTAACAGTACGATCTCTAATGCACCAGGGCTCTCTACTAAAGAATATACTAAAAAAGTAAGCCTCCTGAGCTTCAGGCAACAACAGTACTTACCACACCAGCTCCAGTGCTAGTTTGACCACTGCCTAACCATGGCATAGATGGAGATGGTTGTATCTGATTCACCCCAAAAGGTGGGGCAGCTGACTGAGTGAGTGTTGTGGTAGAGCCACGGAAGTCAATATCATCAGAACTGTAAAAGAACAGCAGAGTTCTGTTTTAAACAAGTGTTCCAATGTTACCAATGCTGTTTGTTCCTCATTACCAAGAGTCTAATGGCAGTGTGTAAAGGAAGTAATTATGAGACTATAAACTGGTAATTCTTGCACTTCTATTGTATAAACACTTTCCGTGTGCTCCAAAGCTATCAGTGTTTAACCTCAACAGATGATCCCAACTGTGGTAGAGAAGATGTTGAGAATACAAGCTTACTTGAGAAGAATATTGTTGGAATATTCCTGACCTGTGTATCTGTATCTATGTCTGTTCTGCACAGTGGAGTATGGTACAGGTGAGTGCTTGCTGCTGCTGATACATTGGCACTTCTCAGCACAAGAAAAGAGGAGCCGCTAAATGAGGCTGTTGCATTATCCAGCTGCATCAGCTACCACAACTGGCCTCAACATTGCAACGATGCAACTGCAATGTTTCTAAGGCAGCACTTCCATTATTAGGTTATACATCACAGGGTTTTACTTCCCTGTGCAGTGCAGACATGCCTGAGATACTCAAACTTTTCAAAACCTTACTTTCTCTCCACTTGTAAAACAAAGACAGTAATCTTCTTTTGCCTTCCCTCACTTCTTTGTAAAGCAATCTGAAACCTACTGAGGAAGGGTAATGAACTTTTTTTGGGTATTATCTGCTTGGGCTTACACAGGTATTCTATATGCAGCCTCACATTACACCAAAGTAAACCAAGCCACAAAGAAACCAATTTACCTTTTAGACTCTTTGTCATATTCTTCACCAATCCATATGAAGGACTGAGCAGCCAGCAGAGCTGAGATATCAAGTTCTTGAACATCATGTGTAGATGCCAGAACGACTTCATTGTTGTTTGCCTATGCAGCACAAATAGAAAATATATACTAACCATAATTAAGATCTTTTTATTACACTTATTGTAGTATTTAAGGCTTACCTTATTAACTGCAAATGCCATTATCATATCTGATTCTTTGTGAATTATTTTTGCTTTTCCTCCAGGGTAGCCAAGATCTGCTTCAACCTACAAAACATTTATAATAAATTTCAGTTAGTGTGAAAATCCATTTTATAAAGGTACATTCAGACTGAAATGATCTGTATAATTCATGCAAGAAAAGTTCAGTGGCCTCAGCATTTTTTAGGAAGCTAAACTTTGACTTCTCGTACTCTTTGGTGTTCTAGAAGCCAAAAATTGTATTTGAGTGTATGAGACACAAAGTTGTGTGTGCAACACTATTTACAAGGTCTTCACTCACCCCAATTATCAGGACATCCAAAGTTAATTGACTGATTAAAAGCCTGCCACACAGACTACACAGAACATAGAGCTTCTGTTAGTCACATTAAAGAAAGAAAAGCCAGTTCCACAGAACTTTTAAGAATGTGCTAGAGGTTTGGGAGAAGGGATACTACCTTGTTATTGTGATCTTCTGCTACGCAGTTTTGTTTGACCTGCTCCACACGATCTTCTACAGACTACATAACATCACACAGTCACAAACACAAAACACATGCACAAACAAATATAAAAAAAGAATGAAACATTCCAAACTAGATTTTAAAGGCCACTCTGTCAGTAAATGATGACAAATGTACTTTTAACTTCTTATAAAAGGCACAGAAACTAAGACAGGAGTCTAAACAAACTCACTTAAAATGTAATGACTCCTTGATGAACACAAAATGTATGATATAGTAAATAAATGGAGGAGCAATACACACACAAACTTTATACTTACAGGAATTCTTAAAGATATTAAATAGTATACTTATTTCCCATGGTACTTCTGTGTTGCTTTAAATTTTCAGTTGCAACTTCTTATAGTTGTAACTGGTACAGTTAGTAAAGCCCCATATTATATATTGATATATAATATTATTTTTATATGTATATATTACTCATGCATATATACATATACACAAAGTAATAGCTCATTTAAGTTTCTTTTTTAATATGAAAACCAAAGAATATTATATGAATACTCAAATTTGTTTTCTTATTGTGCCTATCACAAATGTTCTGTTTCTTTATTAGGACAGTATTCAAATCTATAAATGTAAGGTGAGTTGTCTAAAAATATTCAGTTCAGTTGATATATCAGTCAACAACATGACAGTCATGTTGATTTAAAAAAATATCCAAACACTGCTAATGAAAGAGAGGAAATTAAAATGTCAACCAAAAAATGGAAAGAAAAGTTAGAAGAAATACTGAAGAGACAGTTTTAATTGAGTGTTCTTTTTTATAAAGTTACATCCTTTGTTTACCTCACTTTGCTTTCTTTTCTTTGTGAAAATGTATCTTATGAAAGTCTCCTGAAGAATTTCTTGTTTCACAAGAAAATGCCAAAGCCTTTTTGCTGGAAGAGCTGAGTAATCCTTTGATCTGGATAAAACAGAAGGGACAAAAAAAGAAAAGAAAAAGATTCAGTGTCATTAAAGGTGGACCAAAATAAATAAAATCTAAATCTAATTTAAAATCTATTTAAGCTCTAATTTGTTCAAGGCAAATATCAAATTATACTTTTTTTTTTGCATTTAAAAAAATCAACTTTATGTTACTAACTTCTAACTGCTATAGATTAATCTGCTGACTTAAGATATCTGATTTATATCTGATTTATATCCAGATATCTGATATCTGATTTATATCCATACTTGCACTCTACTAAAACTGCTTTTAAGTTGGAATTATGCTGACTCTACAAAATTTCTTTCCATATTTCTTTCAGTAGTCAAAAGAATTCTCATATACATAGATCATATATGAGCCATGTAAAATTCATTGCCTCAGATTTGAAGACAAGTATTTCTAAAGAATCACTGAATGTTTGTAAAGCTACTTTAATAAAACCCTGGAGCAGCATCAACTATGCAAATCTAAAATCAAGTATGGTCAACAAACCTGAAGTATTTTAGTACACTGAGAAAAGCAAGCAATTTTTGAGTTGAAAATGTGGTTGACTATCTGCATGTAGAGATACCAACATAACGCTGGTCTAAACACAGGAGGATTTTACAAAGACTGTACAACTTTTGTTCTCTCCTCCTGACCTCTGCATGTTTCATATAACTCTTGTTGCTGGTAGGTTGGGTGGGAAATGACTGCTACTGGAGCAAGGGTAAAAGAAGCTGAACAGGGTCTTCCCAGCATCAGCCATTGCCCTTGATTTGCAATCCAAGCTTTCCTCTTTCCTTCTTATCTTGCTTTATTGCTGCAGCTGTGAAAAGTGCAGCAGAATAAACAGTGGTTGCTGAAGGAGAAAGCTGCATAAAAAGGAGCAAAGGGATGTGGGAATGTAGTTTCTGTAAAGCTACAACCAAGATCTAGCCAACCTTCATTTGGCTGTTTAACTTTAGACAGGAATACTCCTTATTACTTCTATGAAAAACGAATGTGTTTCTGCTAGAGAAAACCACTTACTTGAATGGTGTGTTTTCAGGTTCAATCATTGCTTTATTGCGGAGAATAGCTGGTCCTGCTCCTACACCAATGTCACTGGGGTAAGTATTGATGTAGTCTGGTGGTGGGCCTCCAAAATGGTCCATTCTATCTTGAAGAATCTGTTCCCAGCGTTCTAGATTTTTTATTACAGCAATGCCCAATGGTGATGTTACAGGAAGATCTAAAGAGAAATATTAATAAAGTGAGGCTTAGAAAAAAAAATTACTGTATGCTTAAAAAATCATATTATATCCATACAAAAAATCTTGAAAGGAAATTTACTTGTTAGCAATTGTAAATAATAATTTATGAAATTATCTAAATTTAAAAATGAAAATTAAAAAGCAAAGTCTGGCAGAAAGACACTCATAATGAAAACTAAATTGTAAAGTAGAACTTAGCATACCAGTGAATTCCAGACCAGCAATGGGAAAGAAGTTCTTAATGTTGTGCAGAACTAATTTTACCATTGTCAGATGCAGAAGAGCCCAGCTGTATAAATAGAATAGATTTTGTTATGTTAAAACTGCATTAACACAGTTATCTGTGTTAATATGATCTGTGGAATATTTTTCTCCTATCAAATAAACAGATTAGAAAAACAGTGTAGATGGCACATCTGAGGTTTACCAGACACATACAGAAAGATATTTATATATTAGCTATGAAACATAAGGCCGCCTCTGAAGGGACCCTGCTGTTAACAGGTAATACTATCCCTTTCTCTCTTTTACAAAGCCTAGATTATTGTCCTCTTCCTTCTCCCCAGATACAAGAGTTGTATGTGTGAGCCTCTGCAATACTGAGCATCAAGTAAAAGCCCCCTGAAACACCTCCTGAAATTCTCCATGAAATCACAGTGAATACAGACATTACTTAAGGTGGGCATTCATGGCAGAAGCTTTCACACTGAAAGTGTCTCACAAATACTAAAGGAACAAATCCTATAGAATGTAGCTGTAAAAAAGAATTTAGAATGTGTAAGAGAGACACCATTTTTCTTTATTATTATAATGCAGAGGTCATCCAATTTATTCCATTTTATCTTGTGTCATTTTTTCTTCTAAGTGTTCTATTTAATCTGCCTCTCATTCAAAAACTAAAGATCATGCTTGATTCAGTATTCTGAAATATCATTTTAGTGCTGGCATTGTGATACTTTATGTTCTTGGTGTCTTAAAAACAAAGGGGGAGATGTTTTTGCATTTCCCCCCCAAGCTGCAAACCACACACCTTTGACTTCCTAATTCTGTTTCTTTTAGGCAAGTAAATGGGGACCTGTTATAGTGATGAAACTTTGTCACTCCTGTAATCCTAATACTACAGATAAGTCAATCCACAGTACTAAAATGATTCGACTTAAAACTGTGGAGGGTGCAGAAGACCTGCATTTTTGTTTAATTTGGAAGAAAATGTAAGTAAACAACATAGTAATTCAACAGTAGTGGCAATTTGTGCTAACCTGTAAGAGTTGGCATCTTTGTGTTCCTGGATCTGTACATCAGAGAGGAAAGCATCATCCTCCTCCTCATCACTGTGAATGCTTTCATCAGAATCATATATAGCACCGCTGTCTGATAAAGGAAGGAATGGCTGCAATGCAAAATAAAAGTCTGCTGTAAAAGCAGTTTTCTGATCTCTTAATACTCAGCTCTTTCTTTAGTTGTCATCTGAACTCCATCACAGTGATACACACTTAACCTATAAATAAGCTTCCCTAAACCATTAACACTTTTCCCTGTGCTAATTGGTACCTCTGCTATTGGCAAGAGGCATGTTTTGAAAGTTCAGTAATAGACTTGCAGGCTCTTCATCTTTCATTACGAGGATATTCTGCAGCTTACCATGAAAAGCATTCAAAATGTTCATATTATTTTTGTCCTTTAAAACTTGATAGGAAAAAAAATTGTTTTATGAACTGTAGCTTACATTTTTCATTTAAAATTACCTTTGCCATAAAATAGTCCCACATGCTGAGCTCTGGAGGAATAAACTTTTCTTTGTAAGAGGGTCTTTCAGCAGGTACAGGTGGTGGCACAGTGCTATCTTTTACTGGTCTTCCTGGCACCAGCATTCTCATGTTAAACCGCCGACGGTGTTTATCCATTTCTTCTGATGGAAGAGGTGGTGCTAAATTCAGGCAATTTGAAAAGGTGGTATTAGTGTTGTGTCTTTAGAAATGACTGTACTTTGTAACTCAAGCAACTAAAACCTTGTTATGGTACTAATTTCTACTGATTCTGAAATCAAAGCCAGCCTTGATAAAGTAAGTGGAATCATAAAGTTCACTTAAAATAAATTCCATAACTGGTATTTATACGTTTAATAATTATACCAGAAATACATTTTATTATCTGCATTAAGTTCTCAGGAGATGTAGATTTTAAATAAAAAGCTTTTAGCTGAAAAACTTCCCAAGGAAGAACCAAGAAATTTTGTTGAGAAATAAAATTAAATATATACTGTTTCATTAAACCGCAAACTGCACAAATAGCAGTATTTATTCAAAATATAAACCGAGGAACTCTTAAAAAAAGTGAAGAAAATGTGAATAGAGAAACATGCTTTTTGACAACAGAAGTCTATTTTGAAGTGTTATGATATAAAATGTTTCAATAGTTATGAAAATATAATGTGGAATTTGCTTTTCAAAGTATTAGTGGCCAGGCAAGACTGAAGATCACACTTACTTTATTACAAAGGAGCTAGATATTTTAAAACTTTTTTTTCTTAACAAGCTACTACTACTGCTAACTACACTGCAATTTTTTACAAACCTTGATTACCTTCCTCTGAAACATCAGAAGCTGTAGCAGCTGGTTGGTTAAAGGAAAACAGAATACATCTCAAATGAAGACATGACTTCATATAAACATATTCAAATAAACATCTTGTGAAAATACCTGCCCTAAGTTATTCCATGAATAAGTATCTGTTGTGCATACCTATAGTGGTATATTGCCTTAGAAGTGTTTTGGTTTATATTTCAGATATGGAACATATAATTTCTATGTAAGCTTCAAGCCTATCATTGTTTTTGAAGTATTAGGTGACATGATTTTCAGTGTTCTTGCACTGTGAAGTCTATGATACGTGGCTGTATTTGCCTTTGTCTGCAGAGCTTAATTTCAATGTTCACTTTTGCTTTTCCTCCTGCAGTATTTTAAGACATGCTCACCCGTACAAAATTCCTAGTTTTGGCTGGAGCTTACATATGCATGAACTGTTTTGTTGACAGATCAATTTGGTATTTCTTCTCTGTGCTCTGGTGCAAGGTTATCTTGCAATAGGAACTGGTTTTAGAAACAATGTTTCCAAGTTACTGCAACCATTAAACAATAACACTCATATACAAAAAACCCATGGCTATTAACATGGATCTATATAATTTTTTTTCACTAAAAAGTAATGACTGGAAGTTCTGAGAAGTGCTGTAAGTAAGCATCCAATAGCAATATTAGTAATACAATAACTGTATGGTTTTTATGGAAAATCCAAAATGTGTTGGGTGACATTACAGAGGATAACTGCCAGACTAGTACTTTTTCTGCTTTTTAATTAATATAACAATATTCTTGCCAGTCTTCTTGCTGGTTTTTTGTCTTTAAAAGGAAAGAAATCTCTCCTACCAGGTTACTTAGAGGTATAAAATGCAAATCATTAGTATAACCTATAGAGAATCAAGTACCTGGAATGCTTTCTGACTGCCTTCGAGGTTTCACAAGAAGTTTCACCCCTCCACCAAAAACAGCAGCCCACATCCGACTGTTCAGAGGATGGGCTGCCAGTCGGAATAGTTCATTACATGAGTTGGTTGCAAGGGCATGTATAAGGAGACTCAGGTAGACAGCTATAACAGCTTCACAAAGTAGGATGTTCAACTTTGGATGATCTTCATCCTGAGATGAACTTAAGAGATTTATAAGTGAAGTCACACCTGCCAAGAGAAAAGAGGAAACATTCGGTGTAAATGAGTAGAACTGCAAATGGAAAAAAAAGGAAATGTTTCACCTCTACTTTTTATGTTAAACACATATTAATAGCTATAGAATACTTTTATTGAGAATAAACACACTTAATATATTTCTTAAAATCGTAGATTAAAATTTTAAAAGGCCTTCTTTGGTATAAGACTGCTGTGTTGTACCTCTCTGCAAATAATATGGGCTTGCCTATGAAATTCCTGCACTGCTTCCCAGTTGACCTCAAAATACTAAATTAATACTCATGCATTGGCAGTAGTTACACCAAGTGAAGTGTAGCACATGTAAGATTCTACTGTGAAAACAACTACCAGAAAAAGCTTTGCTTTAGGGGGTGAGGCAGACTGCAGGAAAACATTTTAGGATGACAAATGATCAGCTTACTAAGTTTATCCTGAAGATAGTGGTCTCTTCTTCAAGCAAGATATTTGCCATATAGAAAGCTCATGATTTGTTTTGACAAGTTAAAAAGTTACAGGCTGTTACTAATTTCAGAACTAAATCAGAAACATTTATCCATCATTTCATCTATCACATTACAGGACGGTGAGATAATTTTGAAATGTAGAGCTGGTCCAGTGGTGCTAAAAGTAACCTTATATTTGTCTCACCAGGCCACTGAGCAGGAGATGAGCTTGGAGTTACATGTTCTTCAATACTTTCTGTCCTCAGTCTGCGTCGTTCACTCAAAAGCAGTCCTTGATAAACCATCCCTGTAAACTGATTTGCTTCTGCTTGACTGCTAAATACAAATTAATATTTTTTCTGATGAGACAGGATTTTAGAATATTTTTGGAATAAAGCACAATATCTCTGTACATGTGTCTCATTTTAATCAGAAAGTGTAACATTTAAAATTCTGTAGGACTAAGTCAAGAATTTTGTAATTTCACAGTATAGAAGATACTTTTTTTTAAAATTAAAACTTGGCATTTTCCCATATATCACTATCAATTTTTTATGTTTTGTGCTTATGTCCAGATATGAAAAAGGCTTTTTCAACATTCTAGTCCCAGTCTGGATATAAACTGCCTGAAACCTGACTTCAGTTAGCCTCAAACATTTCCCCTGCAATCCTATTCAGCAATGCATGTGCTGTGGAAAACAGCATTCAAGTATTTTTCAGAAGCAATCCAAGTGAGAGTGATACTAAATTTTTCTGGCTTATATGGGAAAAAATCTGAATGATTTAAAATGTTATTTTATCTGTGTAAAACTGATCTGACATATCAAAACTATCAATGTATAAACTATATAATTATCTACACCTATATACAGATATTTTATCCTTTCTTTAGACATGCATGAAGAATCTCCCTTCTGGATACACAAAGTATACCCCAGATGTAGGACTGGAAGAAAACTTCTGATTTTACCTGTAGCTGTGGCTGTCACACAGTGCTTGATAAATGGATGCAGAAAGTGAAGCTGCTAAAGAATGAAGTGTGTACACCTGAAACAAAAAGGGCCAATATGCTATATATAATTATATATATGAAAGGTGAGTAAACTGCATTTCTTTCTGAAGAGCACTGGAAATGTGTTATGCAGGATTGTCCAGATTTTTAAACACATGCATGAAATAGTAACTGAATGTTATTTTAGGTTTACAATAAAGTACTTTGAAAATCAAAACTGCTTGTCCAAGATAATCTGATTGCAGTCAAAAGCTTCTAATTTTATATCAAGATAACAACTTTATTTAAATACAGAACTGTTGCAACAAATGACTGTCTGTTATGATAATGAACAGAACAAGTCTGTCTTGTCATGATAATGAATTTGAAAGAACAGGGATCCTGAAAGCTCGGTGTGGCAGGTCAATGTAGCAGGTGTTGCTCAATATGCAGAAAATCCCAAAGTTTGTGAATCATTGTACATTTGTTTGACCTATAATCTCTCTTTTACCTCAGTTATGTGCTTAAAAATTTCCAGAAGTCTCCTAGAGTAGAGTCTCCTAGACTTCATACTCTGTTGTTGCCTCAGAGTGCAACAAAACCACTCCAGTTCTTACAGAGAAGAAATGGAAAGATTTCTTGCAAAGTCTGATGAAACCCTCAGTGTGACGAAAACAGTACTGTCAAAGTGTTAAAAATGTAAACTTCTTTAAATGCACCCTGTGTTCACTTCCATCTTTTCCTACTACCTTTCATTTATCAAATGCTAGAGCTCAGACTAAAGCTATGTATTATCCAAGCAGTCGTTCTGCAGTTAGAAGGGTCAGCTCTTCCTTCTGAATTCTCTTACAAAAGAAAATGCCTGTGAAGGAGGAGTTTTTAGATCAAGAAAGATGCTTGATCTAGCATAATGAAGGATGGAAAAGAAGTTAACTGATAAAAGAGAGAAAATGAGATGTAAATGACCTTGGCTTACAGTTTTAGAGACTCAACTGCCTTGCAGTGGAACAACCCACTTAAGTTTCCTAATTTCTCTCTGCTTTCATTTAGTCAATAGAAATTCAAATTAATTTAATGAATGTGAATGCTGATTTCAATATACAAAAAATTGTTTAGCTTCTAATTAACTGTGTCATAGTTTGAGATTCTTTGGCTCTTTCCCCCCCTATTTACTGAAGCTAGCAGACTTTATTCACCCCAGAGAATAAATAAAGTCATTCACCACAATTACTTAAAAACCAATACGCTTGAGGAAATCTGTGCTAGTGTAAGTTTTATACTGTTTATAATTAATAGCAGGTTATAATGTAACTTAGTCTCCTATTTTTACTTTCATTACTCTCACTACAGGGTTTGCTTAGAATTATAACTATTAGTTAGCATAACAACTAGTAATGTAAAAATAATGGTTTTAAGAGCCAAGAATTCAGTGTTTCAGTGAAAATTCACATTTGGAATAGTTTCCTGAGAATGGCCAGAATTTGGATGAAAGGAAACTAATCAGATTCAAAAAGATGTCAGAAAGCAAGTGGTTAATCAGCATTTTCAGTTTGCTAGACTTGGTAGGGGAGTATTGTGAAAGGCTAAGTGTTGAAAAGTGAAGCGAAACAATGTTTTATTTTTCATGTTGACTCCCCATTTAAAAAAAAAAATGTTTAGAATCTCCTGAAAGATTTTCATTACCTTGACATCTTCAATATCAGGATGTGGTGGTGCTTTCATCTGCACAATAGTGTGAAGAATATCATGGATATGGTTCTTTAAATACAGCACAGGATTGGCTATCACAGTTTTTGTGGATGCTATGCTTGCAGAAAGCAATGGTAGTGTTGTAGGTAATGGAAGTGGAGACTGAAGTTGTTTAACAGTAGTTTCCTGTTTGAAAGAAAAGATCGTATTTAAAATTGCTGCTTTGAGGGAATAAATAAATAAATAAAATTATATTTTTTTATGTTTTTTCCAGGGTTATTAATCCTCTTCCACTGCTGTCTGCCCAGTACAGGTCACATTTTACTGTGAATGCTGTCAAAGGTAAGTTCTTATTTACTATAGTAACACGGATCAGACCTGATAGCCAAGTTTGCTGGAACACTTTTTCATTTAGTGCAGGAATAGTATTTTTATGTAGCTCAGTAACAAGCAGTGGGATTGTTTACTAAGGAACTGAAAAAAGCATATGCAGTAGCATGAGTTGACATAATACTAAGTGGTCTGAGTTTAATAACAAAATTTGCACTCATCTGTATTTCTCAGGTGGAAATGAAAAGAGTTTTTTTCCTTAATTCTGAAAAGTATGTTCTAAGTCTAGCAGAACACCAGAACAGTTGTCTACTGCCATTCAAAATGTGATAAATCTACCACTAGAGCAAATTACATCACTTGCCCAGTGTCAGGTTATCTGATGTGAGTCAGGTTGGGCAGTAAGATTTGCTGGAAAAATATCTATTTTTGTATGAGATAAATGCAGAAAATGCTATAATAGAGTAAAAGGGAGTACTACCCTGTCTAACTTGGTGTTATTCGTTGACCCTTGCAACTAAGATCCCATTCCTTGTAGCTCCCCTACAAGATCTGCAAAGGTGTAGGGAGTGATATTTTGTTGTAATTCAGCAACTGGGAATTATTATATAGGTACAAAGAATATTGAGATCAAAATTATAATTTCCTTGCAACACAGATGTAATACTGCAACTACAATATAAACTGCAACACTTATATTCCATAGTTCCAGGTAGCCTAATCCTCAGTGTCATGTAACAGATTCTAATCAGGATGTGGAAGACCAGCACACTTCAATAGCAAATTCTTCCTCCAGGAACATTAAAAAGACCATCAGAGTGGCAGAACCTAAGCAGCATCTATCCAGGCACAAACTTAATCAGCTGACAAAACCAACAGTCCAGAACTGTTCACACTTCTGACTAGAAATTAATTTAATTTGTTTTACCTGCTGTGACTCTTGCAGCAAGAACTTCAGCTCCATTCTTACAGATGCTAAACCACCACCTTGTGCCCCATGAAGACTACAATAACTTAGAAAAACTCTGAGAAGAGCTTGGTTCTTCTGCAGCCACCACTTTCTTCTTTCAGCATGTTCTCGTTTCGCCTGTAACTTCCGTCTCTCTATCTGGTGTCGCTCATAGGAACCAATGTCTGGCTTATCCAGAATCTCATCCTGATCAAGTAGATCCCTGTGAACTTTGGTGTATGGTGTACAATAGTCTTTGCCCCCTGTATCGTGGTTGCATATTTCATGCATAGCAGCAATCTCTTTTTCAAGCCAGTTGTAAAGCTGAAATCTGAGCTTTCCTCCATCTACTTCATAACCTGTAGCCAAAGTCCTCAGTTCAGTCATAAGGATCTTCAAACAGGCTCTGAACTTCAGTTGTTCAGCAATAACATCAACTTCAGTGTCACCTTCATCAGAAGTCTCCCCGTGTGGAGTTTCTGAGAAGTTGGTGTCTGAGATTTTCTCATCATCTCTATTTTTAGAATCAGATTTTGAGATTTTAATCGTAATACCAACATCCTTATCCTCTTCATCTGACTCATTTTTGTCTTCACCCCAATCAAGAGTAAGGGGCTCCTCATCAAATTTTATTGCTGGTTGACTCCAGTCAAATTGTGATGAAGAGTCAATAGTTTTCTCCAAAGCAAAGGAAGTTGAAACTGGCTTTGACCAATCTGCATGATCACTTCCAGTACCATCCCTTGGGGCTTTGGAATCTGAAACATCAGCCTGTATTGGAGAGCCAGGTGAATCTTTCCCCGCAGCTCCAGTAGACTTCTTTCTTATTTTGGGAATTTTGGAAAGGACTTCGAGAGCTAGAACAGGGCAGCCCACTTTAAAATGGGCATTTGCAGTAGTGAAGAATAATTTTCTTTCTATAAGATTAATTTTATCAACAAAGCTTTTCTCAGTTTTTAGACCTAAGGTAGCTAAAGTCCCTTCTGGTGAGCTGAAGTATCTTCGGATGAGCAAAGGGTGGGTCCGAAGATAATTGTAGAAACTGAATACCACAGGATTGCATGACTTGACAATAACTAGGGAATTAAACAAACATGACATCTATTGAAAATGGCTTTTAAATGGTATTACTCTGTATTGCAGTATTTCCTGCATTACAGAAATTCATTAAAACAATAAAACAAAGACAGATTTGGGTCTAGTTGACAAAACAACATGAAGAAATTACATATTTCCCACAAAAAGACTAAAGGTATGAGCTGAATGAGTAGAAAGATGCTAAATTCTCTCATTTGCCTCACTGTTAAATTCCTCTCATCTAAGCCTACAAAAAGCTGAGATGATCACTCAGGTAGAGATTTCCCCAAGGGAGGGAATATGCCACAAATGTAGCCACTTGTCACTTAACATTAACCTCGTAAGAAACAGACTAGGAAATCCTGCTAAGGCCTAGAAGCAATAATGAGAATTTAAGTGCACTGGGATAAAGATTAGCCAAGCATTCAGTACTAGAGAGGTACTACAGGGTAGTACCAAACAAAGAGGGCCCTCCTGAGCTTATCTGACAACAGAACCAAGTTTGATTGTGGAGGGATGAATTCAAGACCTTGGAAAAAATTGGAAAAAATACTGCTTTTCATAAAGAAAAACTGAGCAGGCTAGTACATAAGCCAGTTAATGATTTCTTACAGACAAGGGACTTCATACACACACAAAGTATTTCTCCTTCTCTACTTTGTCTTAATAAGCCTGTGCCATCAGATTAACGTTTTTGCTTTACCTGGGTTTTCATCATCCTCTTTAGGTGTTTGTTCCAATAATGTGTCCAGTGCTCTAGTGTAATCTTTCATTATCCAGTATGCAATGCTT
Source organism: Florisuga fusca (assembly GCA_038090715.1). Taxonomy (NCBI): domain Eukaryota; kingdom Metazoa; phylum Chordata; class Aves; order Apodiformes; family Trochilidae; genus Florisuga; species Florisuga fusca. The sequence goes on along the minus strand of JAAWXA010000028.1, from coordinate 8,471,332 downwards.
CTCAGAAATGGATCAGAGTGCAATTTCGTACAGCTGAACCCAGATCCATCCTTCTGGCAACCCAAAATCCTTTCATAAAGAATGGAGGTGTATGTGACAGAGGTGTCAAACTCTGATTCATATAAACGGGCAATAACCATAGCCAACTGGATGTCGTCCATTTTCTCAAGGCATACCTACAATTAGATGTGGGGAAAAGGTTGCTTTGAGGGAAAGATAGGTCTTTAAAGTTTAAAGTAACAATGAGTGAACAGCAATATGTGTTTACAGAATAGATCATTTTTTTCACCATATCTGTTCTTTAAAGTATCCTTGGGTCAAAAAAATACAGCAAGTATCTGCGTAACATTTTCTTCCATGTCTGGAAAGAGATGTACTTTCCTCTGCTTCAGAAATTATGATATGCATAAGAGTATATCAGCATGTCAAACTTTAATATGGCAGAAGATAAAGATGTTTATTCTACCTAGTAAAATAAACATAACTTACATCACTGGTAAGATATTTTTCACACTGTCTCACCTGCAGGATTACATCCTGAGGAAAATTCTTTATGTTCTCTGGTAAAGACAAACATCCTGCATATAAATGGAGATAATAACTGAAGGTTCTCTAATTCCCATTCTCTCCTGAGAGCTAGTGCTTAGGTTATGATCCTGCTTACTGCTCTCACCTCCCTTGTGGCAGGCAACATCACATCTCTGCCAAAAAGGGATACTGGGTCTGCTTCAGAGGAGAACTCTGACTTTTTATTTTAATCTAATGTTGTAAAAATAGGTCATGCAGAGTAGCTGGAGGCTGAACAGAGTTCTACAAGTCTGCTGATCAAACAGAAAGCTTTGCCAGAAGGGTCATGGCAGATATTCCCAAGTGTCTAAAATGAGGTCTGATGTATGTGAACAATTATTCTGGCCTTCAGATCAGTTTCCAAGCTACTTTTCACAGTACTGTGGAGGTAAATTATCTGTCTACTGGGCACAAGGGGGTCATGAGTAGACATATCATTGTATTTCTGCTGCCACAATTTGTGAAAAGATCAGTGGAGAACAGCCTGTAAGGATGAAGTTACATAGGTCAAATTAGAAACTGAAACTTGAATTCTCAAACATGGATACCTCTATAGCATCTTTCAGTGAACCTGCTAGCAAGAAAAATGCAGCTGATTGTTCAAAGCGTTGTTTTCCCAACAAAGCAAAAGCATTTTTTAAAGCAGCTTTACGCCATCTGTCTTCACTGAAGTTCTGGCTGAAAAAGGCAGTCATCTTTTCATCGTGCTGGGATCTGCAAAAAGAAATGGAACATACACAACTACTTATTAGGTAATATTAGCACACAAACATTTGAACAATATCACTTCAAATTAAGCTCTAGTCTTGACTGAATTCTGCTTTGCATTCCTGATTCAATTAAGATTCAATCAAATTTAGCAGAACTCACCTAAACAGACCCCACACCACTGCCTTTTTCTTCATAGCAAGGTAAAAAAGTGCAGCATCTAAGGCATCATTGTTCCTCTGGAATGAAGCTTTTGCAACCTGTAGTAAACAAAACCTACAATTAATTGAAAATATAAAGGCTGCTTTTAGCTAAATAACAAATGTTCTATGTCAGGGATGATGGTCTAGGTGATAGTACTACATATACAAAGCAGCAGTAATTCCTGTCATGATGTTTTACTCACATGTGACTGCTCTCATTACACTGTATATGTTCTTAGGACTCAAACAAACAGCAGTAATGCCCCTATTCACCCCTCTCAACCACAGTGGGACACTATAGATTTGCAAATAAAAATATTTTCTTTAAAACTGTTACAGTAACTCTGTAAGTAGTTACAGTAGAGTTACAGTAACTCTTTAAAACTGTTACAGTAACTCTATTAGGTGCAATTCCTCATACAATCTATTGCTTACATACACTTAAGCTATAGAAGTGTGTCTTTAATGAACACTGGTTTTTCTGTAAGACTCAGAGACACAAGTGCACTTGATTTAGAGTACTAGGGTAATTAAGTTTTGCTCCTGGATTCTTTGAATATCCTGTAACTTTACGAAATGAGTACACTTTTACAACAGATGACTTGGAAATCAAGTAAACTTGAAAGTACTTCTGTTCCACAGACATTTTAGAGATTGCATTACTTGTTGTAATTTAAAGCAAAAACTAATAATTACTCAAATCCATCAAAAGTTACAAGCAAGTAAAAATTCTTAATAAAGTAAGGTTTTCAATCTCATTGGTACCTATAGGAAGAAGTTTAAGGTATCTCAGAAAAATACTGAATTTTATCAATTATTAGACCTCCCACAAGAAATCTCTGCATGCAAATGGGATTTGGAGTTATTTTGCTTTCACATAATATAGGTGCATATTTCTAAGAAACAGTAATTTTGAGACTCTTCAGAAGAGTAAAGCCTGCATTTATCTGCAGTTCAGTTCTTTTATGTTCTCTAATACTCCATTATAAAAAAATACTGAATTTGCAAACAGGAAATTTAGTTTTTGTTAACTGATATTTTTAGATATATTTATTCAGCATACTGTAAAATACAGGGAGGGGGAGGAAATCAGGTGCTTCAAAAATACCTTTTCCCTAGATCAATATATATATTACTATTGAATAAAAATTTTTTTGTAAGCCAGGCCTGTCAACATCAGTTAGCATAAAAAAAAATAAATAGTTACACTATCTCTGGGTTTGACTAGAGTACAAAGGAATCTGTTACACACAAGTCACCACATGTATCTGTTAAAGCATATCTAACAACATGTAGTTGTAAGCAATAAAAATTACCTTCTCAATGCACCTTCGGAGCGTGTTGATATTCCTGACCCACCAACCAATACCCATAGCTCTTAGATCAGACCACTGTGGGTCTCCTTTCTGGATGGAAGGAATCATATTTATCAACTCCTCCTCGGCCTCAGAATGAAAAGCCCATGCAAAATGGCAAGTAGATAGGCCTAAAAAATAACAAAATAAAATGCAGAAGATCAAGACTTTTTAATAAACAAATGCAATAGGGCAAAGATGCAAAGTGGGATCTCCAACCCACGTGATAGATCTGAGAAGTGACTACTTCTCTTAACAGAAAACAGAGCTGCTAACAGAACAACTGAAATATCCCCAGTGCTTCTTCCATTCTTTCCCATTTCCCTGCTCATGTTACTAAAGTTATACGGTGAAAGACTGAAAGAAAAATGTCTCCCTTCTGGGGCAGACACTTTCTGTTTGCTATTTAGGAGGTAATTGCAATTCTTTCATGTATTTTACAATGACATTTATTCAGATTGCACACGGGAGACATCTGCTGTGATGAAAAAAATGAAATAATCTTTAAGGTAAGATAAAGACATACTCTTGTAATGCAATGTCCTCATTCCTCCAGCAGAAATTATTTATTTTTATATATATATATATACACACACACACACACCTCTTCAGAAGTTTTATTTTTTGCTATTCACAGCGCACACAGAGATGCATTTGCTAACCCTTTGCAAGATAAGGGCCTTAATGGAATTAATATAATTTACAATAAATATGCAGGCAATAAAAAAATCTTAATATTGTAAATTAAACATAGCCAGGTCCTGTCTGCTCAAGTGGCTTAATTGAGAGATTTAAGAATTACCTTGGTGAAGCAGCTGAACTCGATAGAGAGGTGGCAGTGATGTCAGAAGGCAGGTGTGCAAGCGCATAGCCAACAAATATCTTAAGCCACATTCATCTAAGGTGTCTCTTCCTGTGAAATATATAATACTGACTTTTAAACATGAAGGTGGCCACAAGAGGCATATATAAAACCTACCGTACGCAGTCAGTGAGGAATGCATGTTTCTAAACTTTCGGAGAACCTGAACTACAAGTTATTTATTATTTATGAAATACAAGCAAGCTTATATTTAATTTTTTTTTCTGTTACTGTGTCTAATCTGAATAGCAGATACTAGCTTTCAGCTTTATCTCAAAATAACTCAGTCTACCTTTGCTGAGAAAAAGAATCTTAATTCAATAATATGTCAATTACTAACCTGAGTAATTCTTATCTCTGTTCTCATCTAGTTCAGTGCTTGTCGTGGCCACAGTGTCTGCCAAAGCTACGAGGAACATCTGCTCCAGTCGCGTGAGGCCTGGCAGACTTGAGTGCATCAGGTGGCTGGAAAGGACACTCGCATGTTCTCGGCCAAAGTGAGTCGGACCGTACTGTGACAGGTTAATAACTTTGGATTTACTCTCCTTCTTTTCAGGCTCGAAATCAATAAAGTCATCAGTTGTAACAGGCTGAATCTGGAATAGGTCTGAGTACGGATCCTCTGGTTTTCTCTGAGCCTGATCTTCAGAGCCCTGAGGTATCTTAGATGGTTCTTCAGAAACATAAGTGGCATCTTGATCTGCAGCTAGTAGTGCATACAGTGGCAGTGGGGGAATTGAGTCTATCTCTGTGTAGTCTCTAGTACCATCTTTTCCAGCTGTGATGGTATCCTTTGCAGTACTACCACTTACACTAATGGTGCGAGAAAGATGGCGTTTAGAACTAATTCCTTCTCCAGCTTCAGTGTCTTTAACTATTGCAACTTCTCCTGCAATACATTTAACTAAATGTGAAAGAATGGCTTTGGCTCGGCGAACTTTACCCAGATCCATAAGTTCTAATAACTGGGTTGGATGATACTGGGGGAGAGTAGGTGAGAGAAAATGAGCAGCTTCAAAAAGACCACCATCCTGAATCACAGTTGGAGCACCAAAAACATCATCCACAACACCTGCCCCATCAATTACACTGGTCCTCTTTGCTATCAAGCTTGTTTTGAGTGGATCTTGGGTTGCTAAGTCTTCAGTAGTACAAACATCACTATCTGCATCACCAAACTTGACAGTGTGTTTCCACTGGGCATAAACATGCATTTCACAGTCCATTCCCACTACCAATATACCATCTCTCACCCAGGACAGTGAAACGGGCAGTGAAGGAGTGCCATCTACAGATGACACCAAGTCAATTGATCTAAGCAACACCCACTTTGACTTTATACCTTGTTTTATGCTACCACCTAGTGGTAAAGTAATGACTGCTATTCCCTCTTTGCTGCTAGTTTGATCTGTTACAATTCCTGAAAGTCTTCCGTACATGAAGATTTTGGCACCAACTCCAACTGTCAATATATGTGAACCATCTTCTTTTGATACCCAGTCCAAATGCACCAAATGCTTGATACTGGGCACCAGGTATTTGTCTTTATTCAAAAAAACATCTGATTTACTGTAAACAAATAGATTACTGTCTATACTCATCCTTGAATCGAGTACGCCTCCCACCTTAACTAAATCATCCAGATGAATTTTCTGTTCCAAAACCCATTCTGATCCTCCTGTAGACTCACACTCAAGTATACAAACATTCATGGAAAATTCCGTGGAAACAAAGCCATTATGCTGGATGGGTTGTTTGTATGCTACTGCAAGGCGTCCTGTGTAAGAACAACTAACAGCAACTGGCTTTCCTTCTATGTTCACTGCACTGCTGTTGTCTTCTCCTTCATCGTTCATTAAAGGCCATTTGCTCCAGTGATATGTTTCCTCTTCTTCATTTTTGCTCAGGTCTCTCTCTACAGTGCATGTCCAGAACCGCACCTGGTTGTCTGAACATGATGTTACTATCAAGTAAGGTGCAAGGCAGACTGGGTATATTGACGAAGAACTCAGGTGACCTGAAGTTAGAACAAACATGGTTGCTGTTAGCAATATAGAGTGCTAAGGTTAGCACAACACTGTCTCACTACTGATAAGAGAACTTTACAACCTCTTATGGTTTTTCTAAACTGGAGTTGGGTAAGGGGAAAAACAGTATTGCAGCTTGGACATAACTAATCATCTGTGTTTCTGGTCACCATACAAGGATGACAAGCTGGAACTGAATTAATTCAGAGAAGGGTTGTTAGAATAATCAAAGGAATACAAAGTCTTAATGGGATGGCATTAAGGAAGTTAAAATTAGGTTCACACAGCCTACAAAAAAAAGGAAACCTAAGGAGGATGGGGGGAACAAAAAAAACAGACAGGAGGGCAACAGAAGGACAAAAGAAGGTGAGTGCACCAGGGAAAATAAACACTATATACCATATATATTAATGTTGGCAGATGAACAAGCAGGTATAAATTCTTTGTTAATAAATTGAGACTAGTAGTTAAAATTTCCAACTATTAGAGCAGTAAGTTTCTGGAACAGCTTCCCTGTGGTGTCTTGATAAATTTACAAAAAGGTAACAAGATATGGATGCAATCACTTCAGAGAGGATTTTTTAGTCCCATGTTTCCCTTATCAGTAAATCAGAATGTGATAGGCTGAAAAGGTACAAGCCCATAAATGATCATGTAAATCAGGTTGGATTTTCTATCCAACTGGATAGAAAAAATTTACCTGCTGAAGGAGTTGCTCTTATTACTTCTACACCAACAGGAAGATCCAGATGTTGGCTATACACAAGTCTGGAGCGCAGAATAAGTTTACTGGCAGTCTGAAGATTAGTAATTGATGAAGATCGTCGAATGGGACTTCGGGCAGGCGATAAATCTGGAGAAGAACCCCAGGTCTTTTGCTCAGGTACTAAATGCTTGTTCTCTGATGAAATAGATTCAGTTGGCGTTGCTACATAAAAAGAAAAATTTCCAACAGTGTTTAAAAAGTTTTATGTAAGGCATGAATATCCTGTAATCAGATTTATTTTTTAGCAGTGCTTAAGTTATGTAAAAAGTAACTATATGATGCATGCTGTGTTTGTTTTACTACATGCTGTGACTATTTAAATATTCATTCTGAAATCCTGATAGTTTAAGATAAATAATCCAATGTTTAAGTGTATTACTTATCCCATCACAAACTTTTTTATTGGTATAGAATGCAACCACAGTTTCTAAGAAACCTTACTGCTTCTACGGAATTGATAATTTATGGTGAACATTCCTGACATTGAAGCTTCTGGTTGACAAAGGTGACACAATTTGTTTTAAAACAAGCCACCAAGGTTTATGTTTTATTTTAAATAATATGAAAGATATGTCTGTCTCTAAGAAAATTAGTGACTCACCTAAACGGGCTTGCACAGATTGGAGATGAAGATGCCACATGTGAAGAACAGAGCAGCCATTACTATCTTTTTCAATTACTACTAGATAGAACTTTTCTGAGAAAGGTGGTGGACGATACCCTGTAATTTAAACATATTATCTCTCTCGTGAAGTTTACATTCAACAAATAATTTTCAATTACAGAAGACTCTAAAAATGCTAAAAAGAAGTTGCTTAATTATAAAACAAAACATTTAAATAGCAGTATTTCAAACATAGTTCACTCATGGGTACAGAAGAATTACATTAACAATGAAATACAATGATTTACAGACAACCTGAGTACCAGAGGTAAATCTAAATTTATTAGATAAATTTGCCCTCCTTGTAAGTTTGAACTATTTTGCTAAACTTTAAAGACTCTTTTCCACCTGCCTGCTTGCTTCCTGTTTCTTTTGAAGGTTTGGTTCTACTATCAAATTCCTCAGTTACTTTCTTTTGCATTAACTTGGAAGTCAGATATATTCGCCTTATCACCTGGAACTACAGACTGATGCAAAAAATACATTTCTGTCCTATTTCATACACATTGTTTACATACCATACAGCATTCTGAAAAATTGGCTTTGTCATATAAATCAAAATGTTTCAGTCTAAGCAAATTAGAATGCCTTTGTTTAATCTTGTTACCATGTAACAACAATTCATATGAGCAACATGAAACAGCTGTTTTATGGGATTCTACAGATTCTCAAAAAAAACCCAAACAGTACACACTGGCTACATTTCAGTATTGTTTAAGAAAATTTTTGGTACCTACTTCATTCATGGAAGTTATTATTCTTATTATGGAAGTTATACCTTGTGAAGGCTGGAAAAATATCTCAGTTTCTTTCCCTTCCACATCTTCCTTATGTGGTTTGTATCCCAAAAGGAAGCCTTCTTGAAAGACATGAAGCAACTGTGTGTTTGAGCCACACTGAAACATAAAGCAATAAATATGCTTCCAGAAAAGCACAGTGACAATTTGTACTAATGCAATTATTCTTTTGTGCAATCTAGCTACCAACACAGATCACTTTCTTTTCTGTTGAAAATTATTGCATCAGAAAACATTTTCCTTTTGTATTAGGATCAGTATATTCTAGAACCTGTAAATTCAAATAATTTCACCAAGATATACCATGCTACAGAAATTTTGTAATAACATTTTTGTCACAGTTATTGACAGAAGAATTGGTATCTGGTTTTTATTTCTTTAGGCCTTGAACAAATTACAGTGGCAAAAACTCTTAAGACTTCTATCCCTCTTCAGTGGGAAGACATGTCTGCAGTAAGTTGACATGTCCTTCTGTCCACTGACCTTCCTGACAGCAACAGATTTCTTTGCAGTTCCTCCATCTCTCTACAAAGGAGGCTGCTGGCAGTGAAATCCTTTCCTGCAGGCAAGAAAAAATAGGTTCCCCAAAGACAGCGATAGCAAAGTTTTCATGTTGTAAAACACTCTCTTTTTTCAGAGAAACATGGACAGTATTGCCTGTACTTACCTATAAACATTCTAGGAAAATATTTTGTAAATCTGAACTTAAAAGGCACAGAAATTTATTGACAAAGAGTGAAATACTTCTTTAATAATGTCAAAACCATCTAGATGTCTGATGAAAAAATGGTAAAATGTTTTCACAGGCTGCTTACTAACAGACAGACGTGTAATCAAAATATCTCACTGTAAGAACAAGGTGTAATAGTATTACCTCCTGGTTTGAAATGTGTAACCGTATTAGTTAACACATAAAAATCTGTCTTACAAGAACAGCTGAATTGAAGAATTGAAGTCATACCTGGCTAAGATTTTGGAATAGTAAGGTTTAGCTTTTAAGTACGGGTTTTCAAAAACATTAACTTTATTGTTTGGATTTGGGAGGGATTGTTTTAAAATGATGGTTTATAAACCAGTCTGAAAGTTCTGTTTTCGTCAAGATCTGTGCTTGGAAAACATTGTTACACCCCAACAACTCTTTGAGCTCCTTGAAGCTAAAAGAAAGTTTTCTGACTAAAATACGTTCAAGGTGCATAACAAAAAAAAAAATCAAGGAAGTTGTTATCACCATTGGGAAATGTCATCTTTTTGCCTCTTTTCAGCATATTAGGTCAATTATTAAAAAAACCCCAACAGTTAAACACCTTTACATGACACCCTCCTGAAAGAGTTATCTGTTTACTTACTTTGTTAGTTATTGCATCGAGTTCAATAATGCATCCTGGTCGAGCAGTAGATTGCTGGCTCACAATGTTAAACACTTCCCCAATAAGTTTCTGAAATGGAGCAAAATGAGAAGAGTTGGTAGATTTTTCCTTCAGTCAGATGGAAATTACAGTCATTTACAATAAACTGATACTTTAATTTTCCCTGTTGGCATAAATCCTAAGAGACCTGTTCCTGTTATTTTGACACTTACCAATAATGCGTTTATCTGCAAACTCAGAGATTTGCACTGCTGGGAGTCTGCAGATACTCCCACCACCACTGGTGGGTAGAACACCAATTTCTACAGAAACTTAATGTTTATTTGGAGATTTATCCTTTCATAACAGAGCTTAGTATCTGTGCCATAAGACACTCAAATATAATGTTTCACTCTTGTTTAAAGCTTTCAGGTGTTGTTCCAACAAGTTAAAAAATAAATCAGTACAGCCTAAATAACTCTATTGATTTTTGCTGCAACGTTCACACTTATTGCTCCTAGAACAGATTCCTCAGACTGATTTGGATACTGACAGGCTCAGTCTTGCAGAATAGCTTATAAAGTACCAAAAGAGTGAGAAAAAAAGGAAAGCTGTGCTTCTTTGTACAGTAACAGTGTAAGGTCAGGCTTGACTTTGCCTAATGTCACAGAAAAAGATTTAAAAAGCATGAAAAAAGTATTTATTACAAACAAAGTAAGAACTATTACCCTTAGCAATAACCTGCCAGTTCCCTCCTATTCCACCATCTCTGCCTTTCCTCATACATGAATGTAACTTAGGTGGATATACCTAAGTCTTGCTCTTCTGTCTTCACATTCCCACTTCACCTTGCTCTCTTCTGAGAAGACAAAGAAAGAAATCCTATTTTTCCTTTGCCCACCTGCTGCTGAAATTTTGCTTCAGTCCAGACACTTTTAGTAGTAATAGCTGCATTTCTGTCTGCTAATGTTTACAGACAACTTCCAAAACATGTAATTTTGCAAGGTATAATGCATAAGGCCCTAGACAGAATGGCACAAACATTACACAAAAGTAAGTGAAGACAAAGCAATGGAGCAGAAAAAAGTTGCCTTAATTAGTTTTAGTTTAATATTCTCAAGACATTGCTAAATAAAACTTACAGATGATTCAGGGTCAGATAATTCATCTAGAAGTTTTCGTGCATCTACAACAGCTTGATAGAGTCTCAGGTTTTTGCCATCAGATGCAACAAAGCAAGCACTAGCAGAGTTGCAGTATGTACCTAACAGAAAACACAAAAAATTAATTTTAAGATAAGATGGCAGTCAAATGCCATCAAGTAGTCTATTACACCTCACAGTATCTGAATGTGTTTCTAATTTTCATAAAGTACTGAAACAAAACTAAGCAAATGTGTGCATTTAAAAGATCATTATTTATACTTTGAACTAGTTCTCTTTTTATGTAACTGAAAATCCTTCTAAAAGTTGTATGAATTCTGCTTGGAACATTCATGTTTACAAACATTGTTCACATGCAGAAAAACTAATATGTAGTACATGTAAGGGAATACTACCATTCCTTAAAATGGTTATTTTCTCTTCACTGTCACCTCTAAGGAGGTGCTTGGAAGGGCTAAATCTAGCTTCCCAAAGTACTCAGAGATGATTCACAGCAAGAGACTAAGGTAAACTGTTCATAAAAAGCTATTACCTATAGATAATTTTTTTGTTTACTGTCTCCAGGCTCTTTGGATAAGATTTATTTCTATGTATATTCCCTTTACCCTCCGATTAAAGATGCAGATTTAAAAGTGGAGGGAGAAGTATATTTACAACAGTGAATAATATATGAAAAACTGTATCAGAATAGTTTTGGTTTTTTCTTCTCTGCCTTGACACACACACAGAGAAGTTACTGAATCCACAGTAACCAGACACACGCAGACCAGATGAGATGTGTTAAAGTAGCTCAGCATCAAATGAAATAAAATGCTTAATTTGCCTAATACAAGGAAGAAGCTGAAAAGTTAATAAACTCCCAATTAATTCTACAGCTCACACTGTTAACTCTATATGAACACATGCTAAGTATACTCACCAAGGCAATAGCTGGGAATAAGTGTTGGAAGCCAGGCAACATTAGAGAAAGCAGAGGTATGAAGAGAGTTAATTCGAGCCAATTCAGATACTCCTCCAGTGTATGACAAAGGTCCTATGGGGTCTACACGCCACAGAATCAGCTCACTATAGATTGCATTTGGGTCATGGAATGTACGGGTTGCTGCATTTTTAAGGTGCTGCCTAGAAGAACCTTTCACATGTCTAGCAGAACTTGTTTTTCTGCTTATCTTCTCAGAGTCCGAGGAACTGTCAGATTCAGGAGTTAATAGAGCATTATGATGAGATGATGTTAGCAGTAATGGTAAAACAGAATGGCAAGCTAGATCATTGAGATGAAAACGGTGGCCACAGTACCTAAATTTATGTAATACAGTTAGCACAGTGGTGAAAGCTGATTTGTCAGCAAAAGTAACTGCCCACTGATTGAGAGATCCATCTATATGTTTGGAAATCATCATTACTGTGGGAGGAACTATATTCCTATTTGCACTGTCCTGAGTAAAGATTGGTCTTTTACTTGCTAGAGTCTTATCTGGGAGGTCCATTGTCTTCTGCTGTACAGCATTACTGCTATCGTTTACAAAGACTGGGCAAGCATACATCATAATATTTTTACTAAGAGAAATAGCATCTCCTGATGGAAATGCAACAGGAATCCTAGAAGAAAATGAAACCTAAAAAAGAAAAAAAAAGAAGAAAATAATTAGAATATAACAACCCAGATTAAGTCTGAATAAATTTTAACTGTTTCACAGGAAGTACTTGGAAGTCAATTCATACTGATGTCCAGATATAAAAGAAAAGACACGAAGATTGTTGATTAAGATCATAAATAATAAAACAGTTTCAAATACACAATACCTGAACTTGTCGAAAGATGCCTGGAGTATTTTCATCTAAATATTTAACATGCCATACCAAGAATGTACCATCAACAGGATGGATAGTAAAAAGCATGTCTGGCTTTCTGTTCCATTCAGTGAGGAGCAACTCAATTTTCCGATCTAACAAAACTGTTGGGAGAGGCATGCGCAGGCCTGCTGGCTGAGATGTTTTAGGGCTCCCCTCTCTTTCTCCATCTTCATGTTCTGAAGAGCCAGTCCCTGTCTCTGATTCTCTATCTATAGATAAGTCTACAACAGAAAAGAAATGGGCTATTTTATCCATTATGAAGATCCCCTACCAGTTTCTATTCAAAACAACTGTTCTTAAATCTGCTTATAATAGTATCTGGTAACATTCATGCACATTGAGGGTAGATACATCTGTCTTTGGTCTGTCTGTACAAACTGGGAGGCCTTGGACTACTGCTCCTAACTATGCCATACAAATTATAATAAATATAACCATAAAAATCAGATACTTAGAGTGATGCCCTCGCCTAATATTCTTCTGGTGAACAACAAAACCCCACACAATTTATATGAATGCTGGTTCCAAATGAATGTGGGAGGTTTTTTTGTATTGAGAAGTTAACCATGAAACACATGGTTTGTGGTGGCTGATGAAGCAGCTCATATTGCATGTTCAGCAAGTATTACCACTCTCCTAACTCCTGCATTGGTAATCTAGATTTTAAGAACCTAGGCATTATAAATGGAAATGATGTCATCAGTTTGCTGCCACTAGTCTTACTGGCTTCTGTAGACAATATTTTTATTTTTACCTGACTTCACTGGCCAAGTGACCCTCTCACAGCAATGTGAGAAATTTTCTCATTTTGCACATTCCTCATTCTCATCAAAAACCATATTTCTGGTAGTATATGTTTTCCATCATTAATTTCAAAGGCTGAAAATGTGAATCTTACCAGTACTGGAAACAGTGCAGTTGCATTAAAATGGGGCTAAATCCAACTGATGTTAAAGCTTGCAATAAATTGGTATGTCACTACTGAACCACCAGATTGTAAGGTAAACAGAGAGCGGGTCTTGGTCATAATTTCATAGCTCAGTGAAATATATCCAAAATGGAAATGAAAGACAAAAACTAACTTTATTTTCTCTATGTATTTCACTATTACATTCTAACAGAGAGTACTTTGAATTTTTCCTGCTTACAAATACAGCATACAGAATTTCAGCTGTATCTATTTATGTTACATGAGTAGTAAAATATTAGCACTTTTAATTCTTGTGCTAAATAATTACATTGACTATTGCATTAATAATTCAAATTATTGTGCTACATATCTCAAGATTACTAACCATGATCTAATTTCATACGCAAATCTCTCTCCTTTTCTTCCATTTCCTTTTCCTCTTCCACCTCAACGTCAACATCTTGCTCTACTTGCTGTTCAGAAATATTTCTTAGCTGCTGCATGAATACTTCAATAGAGGACGTAAAACTAAATTCTTTATTATTCAACCAGTGAACAACGAAGCCTCCACTTCCTTCTTCTATATTAAAAGCTGTTTCAGCCAAGACTGATGGAATATCTGTGGACATTTTTAAACAAATAAAAACCCCAATATATTAAAATACTCCTCTTCTATATCTAAATATATATGTGCATACACACAGATTTCTCAGTTCAGACATTTAACTTATTTTAGGTACAACATAATTTGTGCCTGCAAGATTAGAAAAGGTAAGATGCAGATCAAGTTGCTACATGCAATTGTAATGGAGAGATTTAAAGATATCTTAACATCAATAAATTTACATTATATTTGGTTCTTATGTGAATGGTAAATTCACATAATTCACAAATTTGACAATTCTAATTGCTCAGTTTCGTATATTGCAGTGTTGTCATTTCATGTATAGATTTTAGGTAAGGCACGTAATTGCTCTTTAAACTTATGTGTTTTTAAAATATTCTGCATTATTCTATAAAAAGCAGATGGTTTCTGGCCAAAAAAAATCTGGTAGTTTTTTCATTCACTTTATATATTCTGTACACAAATACTCTACTCATTGTATACCATTGCCTTCTAAATACCAACAATCAAATGCAAAGCAGACTCAAAATTTAGGAGTCCTTTGTTTTCTGACATGAAAAGATAAATTTAATTGGCTTTTTAAAGTGCTGTAGGTATTCAGAATAAATTCAGCCTTATCTGTCTAACAAAATTCAATTCCAAATAAGAAGCTTGTGAAATGTCTTCCTAAAAATTTCCCATATGCAATCGGGCAATACAAAGAATGTGCATCTCATGCTCTTTTGTTTTTTTGCTTTGTGCAAATACATTATTACAGTTTAATAAACAGCTGTACTTCACCTGTATTAGGGTTGATACTTGCTGCTATATGGAAGTGCCCAACTGCATTTGCATGATGTGAAATGTGTCGCTGAACTTCATGAGTACCCTGTTGATTTGGCAATACATCTGTGTGGGTAATAAGAACCGTAGGTCTCCGTTGTCCTTTTCTCATATTTTTCAAATGGTGAATTGTCTGGTATATATAAAAAATAAAATAAGAAATACTAAATAAAGAAATAAGAAATACTAAAAAAACCTGTAAAATAAAAATTCTTACACAGTCTAAAGCTTTTTAATTTCCTTCTACCCAAGAAGTGAAGACTAATTTAAAAAGGATTCTTTATTTAAATAGATTTCACCAGAGATTAGCAATACTTAGGTACATCTGTTCTGCTCAAAAGCAAAGCTCTTCTAAAAGTACCAATAATATCTGATCCAACAGCAGCACAAAAATATACACTACTTCACATAACAGTCATGAACAAGATTACAACAATATACAAGCGGAAACCTTTGCAATGTAATTCTATAATGAATTCTTTTTGTGTAACTGAAAACTGTTTAGACCACAACTGATTCAACAGCCCAAAGCATAACTGGTTCCACTCTTTCTCTTTTGATGTCCATGATACGTAAGAAGTAGAAACTTGGTCTGATTGTAATAGTCTTCAAATGAGTTGTGGGATGGTTGGGTTTTTTTGGTTTGTTTTCTTGGTTTTATATTCATAGGTTTTCTCTTACCATTACCTTGATATGTATGACACTGAAATTTGTAGTCCCATAATACCACCTTTTTGAAGCTGCAATTATCGAGTTACGTAACTAAAAATTAAGTGTTTATTTACTATTTGCACTGGTTTTATAATTACGAACTTTCAGACCAAATCAGAATGAAACCATCACTTTCGATTCCACATTAAACATTGTCTCTTCCCAGCACTTCTTATTAGCTACATAAAAAGTAGATTGAATTTTAAAAACATGAAGCTTGGGTGCAGAGTTCCAAAGTCTCTGACTCTGAGACATGAAAAACTGGTATGAATTAATTCAGACTATTTTGCTATGCTTGTAAGAACTAGATAATACATATTCTTAAGATTTCTACATCCTTTAAAATATATAAGTTTTAGGAATCTGGAAATAAAAACTGGCAAAAGTATTTATTTGTACCTCTAGTGCATGCTCTATTGTGTCCTGTTGCTGTCCAGGGATGTTGCTGCTAATGCTGGAAGTGCTAGTTTCACAGATCTGCTCACCAAGAAGAGTATCTTCTGGTAACAATGTCTCTGCCCACAGCCGACAGATGCCATCAAGACAGGATGTGAGTAACGCATTGCAGACTGAACCCCTAACAACAGACATATCCAGGCAATAGAGCAGAAATTAGGGAACTATCCAAGCATTCAGTAGTTATTGTTTCATCCAAATTTATGCTTCTCCCCTAACTAAAGGTTTTATGTCACTAGTGATTTTTGGCATGCTGATAAACCCATAGATCATTGGCAAAAGTGCATGTGAACATGAAATGGTTTTTATTTTATAAATGCAACAGTCATAAAACTGCAGTTATGAAACTGCCTAAACTGACTGACTTGTTGGACTATGTGAAGAATTAATAAATTGTATTAAACAATAAAAAGTGAAATTGAACAACTAATTAAACACCAGTATATACAATAGAGTACAGAAAACAGCTTAATAAATCCTAGTTGCTTAAACAAATATTTTATTTCTACTTTCATATCACCATTTGTCTTCACCAAAGCCCTACATATATGCTTCCTGGCATAACTTGAGAAGGCACTGAAATTTTGTCAATATTTTAGAATAAATCTTACCTGCTAACGTGACTATCACTACTTTTTTTTAACTAGGTAATAAAGAAACTTAGGGGAATAGGTTGATCTGTTTTATTTCTTGAATGCATAAGCAGAGAAATCAAATCTAATAATAGTCTTGATTTCTTGATGGCCAAACTAAAGAGAGCATTACAAAATACTGGTCAAATGCTTGATTTTTTTGAAAACAACAACAACAAAACAATAAATCAAAATATTTTTCCAACCTGGGTATGTACTTGCTCATGTTACGCCATGAAAATCCTGTCACTGCTCGAGGATGTACCAAGTAAACAAATGAGAAGTGGGTAGCCCCTGAGCATTTTTTTTCTTCATTCTCTTGGGGCAGAAGAGATGACTTCCAACCACTCATAGGATACCAAACCTTTAAGAGGCAGTCATCCTAGGTAAAGCAATAAAAACATTGGGTTAGCGACCTATAATTAAAAATTGTCACAAAAAGAAAATAACATATAATAAGAAAACTGCTGTTCTGGTATCTGTCATGAAAACTTGATCTGTGGTCCACAACTACTTGCAGTTTTTCACACAGCCTATTTCTGAGACCACTTATTTTACTGATGGTCACCCTGGAATCAGTTAGAGGACTGAAGAAATATTCTGCTGGCAACACTCACTCCCACAGGAATTCTGATTCCATTTCAGTTGGCCCCCTACTCTCCTCTGGGTTCTCTATGCATTTTCTGCATAGCACATATGCATGGTTAAATCCCATGTCCATTTTCCTGTAAAGATAGAAGCCAGAAGTAGCTATGCTGCAATATTAAGGTCAGTAACAGTCAGTTTTCCCACTGGGACAGCCCATGCTGGTTCCACCAGCACAACCTATGCTGCCTTGGGCACCACTGATGTAACCAACAAACCAAACTGGGATGCTGACACAGCAATACTACAAATGCTGATCAGTGAGATTGGAGTTTTAACTATCCTGATGATAGCTAAGGACAACATGGCTATTATGACAACAGTACATTGTACACAGCTGGTTACCCCAGTGTACACACTGGACTGGAGATACAAAATAAAGTAAATAAATTAATAAATTACAAATCTCTGAGAAAGTAGATAAAAGGTAGTATTTCCCAACAAGCATCAAAAAGTACAGAATCTGAACAAAGATTCTGCAAGAAAGATGTCTGACAGGCAGCCCTGTTAAGAATTAAGATCAAAGATGTGTATTTTATGAAACTAATATAGTGCTGCTCTGCAGACAGAAAAAACAACAACATTGGCCTCATCTGCTTAGTCAAATAATTAGTTATATAGAGGTATCCTACTGGGAAATTGAAATATGGAATGAAACAAATATTCTGATAATTTTCGAACCACAATGACTCTAAATGTAATGTTTACTAAGGCGTTGTAAGCACATTTTTTAGTCATAAGACAATGCAGCCCAATACTCAGTTGTCCTCTTCAGTGAGTGCATGAGACCAGCAGTTCCTAAAATTCAGTTCATTATTCAATCAACTTAAGACTGCAAGCAATAAATGCTTACCTGTCCAGACCTGAAAGTGAAAAGAGGATCAGTGAAACGAGGATGACATATAAGCAAATTATGAATTGAAAACTTAGCTTAAGTTGTAATGACCTAAAAATATGCCAAGCTAAACAGAAGTTAAGAACTGATAAATGAACTCAGAATTCATTAAATAGAAAATCCTTCTAATTTATCCATTGAGGAGTGAATATTGTAACAGTTTAAATGTATGTGTTCTATCATAAGCATCTAGCTTATAAAATGTTTGTGTAGCTGAAAGTTCTTTATCTAAAGTATAAATAAAGTATACTAAATAAACTATCTCAAGTATACTTTATCTAAAACACATATATACAGAAGTCTGTATCACTGCCACTGTGTATTTCAAGATTGCTTGTCAAGTATTTAGTAGAAGTACACAGCTAAATTCAATTTCTTGTTGCTGAGATTCATGGTATTACATGAAAATCCAGCATTACATGAGATGATAATTTAACTTAGCTCAGACTATAATGCAGTGTATGGTACAGGATTATTCTATATCAGTTAATTTTCTTTTGTCAAACAAATGCAAAACATTGCAAATACTAATACTTGGGTTTTTTTGTCCTTACCTTCCCAGCTGTTGCAAAGTATTCACCATCAGGAGACCATGCCATCAAATGTACTGAGACTGCAGTCCTGAAGAATATGGGAGTCAAGTTTTAAGTTGTAAGTAATATCTATTTATTCTATAGTATTATTTCATATGTATTCAGTGGATTACATATTACTGTTCATTATGTAAATATTTTATAGGTGTTTCCTTAAGCATGTTTTAGAAATGGAAGCATAAGAAGCTTTTGCTAAAATGAAACAAAATATTTAGTATCTTCAGTTTTACAGAAAACCAGTCCATAAAATAAATAGTTTTAAGTACAGCAAGCATAGCCTATATTTAGTGATATCACCTAAGTGAAGTCTGTCCCACTAACTCTACCTCCCAGTGAAGCCCAGAAAAATAGTTGGAAAAGATCTTTCAGATAATTGGTGCTATGGTTTGTATATGACTACAGCTTATGGGTTACCTGTCTGAAAGAGGAAAGCAGTCCATAGTGTTTTGTAGGCACAAAATCTAAAATGGCTCCAAAAAAGGCAACAGAATACAGGTTCATAAGCAGCTGCTTCCCAAGACTGCATATATATAGAAATGACTGATCACAAAGCACTTTTGTCACATGGATCTCAAACAGAACTGGACAGAGGGTTTCAGGACACCCCTCCTAAGATACAGGAAGCAGCTCATCTTTATCAATTCAGTTATGTGCCTGGTACTGCTCCTCTGTTCAGTCTCACCCGATATCTCAGCACTCCTTTCAAAGATGAAAAAATGGGAACACTTTTGCTGCATTGCCAATGCTGCAGTCTGAGTAAGTCTTTTGCCCAGGTTATTTGGTGACAAGTCACTTAAAGTGAGGAATTTTTTGTTTGGGGTAACTTAATTTTTTTTTTAATGTTATGGTATTTTAAGCTGATTTAAAAGCATATTTTTAAAAAAATGTTTTTGGAGGGATGATAGGGTTGATATGAGGTGGTCCTGCAATTTGTCTTGAAGTAAAAACAACTCACTTGCACTGCCAGACACATTCCCAGTCATTTAGAACTGGAAAAATTGTATCATCTTCATCCTTACTGTCAGGATCATTATCTTGACCTTCTTCTAGATTGTCACTAGATGGAGGGGCCCACAATTGCAAAAAGTCACTTGCTGTCAGCAGCCTGTTACCTGAAAGTGAGTAATTAAAACTGTGAAACCAAGAGCATATGATGCACATATATTGAAAGATTAAGGCTTTGTATTTCCTTGAAAATTGTTCAAAACAGGTTGAAAACCCAGCTTCATGAAGTCCATTTTAAGTAGTTTATGGTATTACATTATACTGTACAGCTGTTTTAATAAAACATTTTTAATTTATAATACTTTTTCAGAAAGAACGTCAAGGTTTTTTTAGTGACTTCAAATGGTAAATCATATTTATTAATGAATGATGCAGATGCCAAATAGCCATTCACATCTCAAATACAGATGCATTGTTATACATCTTATAAATATCTGTGTCAGGGTACATTGCTGAATTTAACAGTGATAAAATCCTATTTAAATAATTATTAATGTTGCTTTAAGTCAGTTAGCAACTTAACACTGTGATTCCCAAACTATGACCTTGCATAAGAGACCCAGACACTTGGCACAGCATCTTCACACATGCTAATTGTAGCCTCGCATTTAACACAAGACTTCCTGAGCACACATAACCTAAAATTTTCTAGTAATTTATCTCACTTTATTACAATAAAAACAAATTGTGTTCAAGTTCTTCTAAATGCAAACGTCAAACAAATACTTCACAAACTTCACATTACCTTGAGGATCCCATGCCAGGTTGTAAGTCATAGAACTGAGGAAGAACTGACCCGTTTTCAGCCACTGACATTTCAGCTGCTGTAGTTCAAAAACAGTTAAGGATTAATTCTCACATCAACAGCAAAATACAAAGATAATGGTATTTATTTCTTTCTCTATGAAATATCTATTAAGCCTATTGCAAAAGCATTCAGTACCCAGTGGCAGACTGCTGAATCTAGTGTTAGCGATATCTTCGATTGTTTTATAAAACTTGACTGCTTCACAGAGTGCCCTGCGAACCAGATCTGGACCTGTCACACACAGCAATGTATCTGCAGATTATTTTAAGCTAGTTAGCTCACATACACTTATAACAACTTAAGGGACAGCAGTATAGATGCAACAAAGACTGTAAAACCTGCCTGAGAAGATAATTAACGACTGAGTGCTGGGCCATGGCTTTGCAGTTAACACAAGTCTAAGTCATATTTCCCTACCACAGATCTGGTGACCTGTGCAAGTTAAAGAAACACCAATTGCCACCATGTCATTCTAGTATGAGATTTAAGAACAAGATGAGGTTGTGAACTTATGAGAGCAGTCCCCAGCTGGTCATGCAATGGAAGATTCCACCCGTCCAGTTTTATTATGGATGATGGAAAACATTTATCCATTAGTCTTTTATATACCAATGTAATATTATAATAACAATAATGGGCAGACAGACTTTTGCTTCTTCTAAAAACCTAAACAAAATTACAGTTTGTCATAAAATACATACTTACAATATTTCTTTTATGAGAATTTATACCAAGTGGTTCAAAAATGCAAACAGTATTTCCATATGATGCTGCAATCTAGAAAAAAAGAAGACTCAAAATGTCACATCAGGATATAAGTGTAACCACTTCTAGTATTCCAAAATAGCTAACGAATTTCCTGCACCTCTGCCAGGTGCTGCCATTCAAGAAAACTAATAAAAATATCATTAATCGTGTTATATGTATACTTCCTAAGGAATCTGAGAAATGTATAAGAAGCAGGATTTTAACTCTTAAGTAGGGAAGACATATTGTTCAGTGGGATAAACACTGACAATCAGATCTAATACATTCTTCTAGGGTAACTACTATTAATGTATAAGGGAAAACTGATGCCTTCACTACTGCTGCTCACGTTCTGTCTACTTCACAGCTAACTAATAAATTAATTATCAGTGGCTGGGTATCAGTGTGTTCCCAGATTCTATTTTGTACCACTAAATAATAATTACGAGGAACAGGAAGGAATGAAGTATATTTTGAACTATGAAATACATTTTCAGGAGAGACAAATGGTAAACAGAGAAAACTGAAGTACTTACACCACTGAACTCCTCAATTTATTTCACCCAATTATTTCACAGAAACCTCAGAAATTAAGTGCTCTTTATTAGGGATTTATATGGTCATGTAGCCAATACTCACATACTTATGAGTACTTTTTACTATTTTGAGTCAAATAATTCTATGTACTACATAGTACATAGTACTACATACTATGACTACTAGTTTATTTTAAAAATTCCTTTTTCTACTTTAAATGATTTTGAAAAGAAAAACTGTTCAAGTTCTTCCCATTCAGGATCTGGTTTCCTATACATGGTCATGATGTAAAAGTTTCATTACATTTATTATGAAATAACATTTCCTCTTCAGGGGGAGGGGAATGGGGAGAAAGATTGCAACAACAGACTTTCAAATAAAACAACAGACCATGAATCTGAACAGAGTCCTGAATGCAGAACCGCCAAGGGGTTCATGGTGATCCTGCAGGAGCCAGTTGTGCTGCTTCCAGTCCCTACTGGGACTTCACTGCTGCAGTGCAGGAGCTTTGCCAGCTAAACCTGCCTGAATCTTAACTAGTGCTTCCTCAATGCTGCAACCAACTTTTAACTAGCTAGTATTAGTAGACAGAGACAACTGACAAATCCAATCTGCTTAATGCACTACTACAATTCACAGAAAGTTTTTTTTTTTCCCCAGTGATATAAACTGTCTCTTTAGCATTGTTTAGATACTAAATAAAACCACAAAGCCATTCAAAGTACTATGCAGTTATGAAGGCTCATGCTGTTGCACTTGTATACACATTAAAAATGCCTACCCTTTTCTGAAAAATAAAGTATTTCTAATTCATTACTTTGCAGGACACATAAAAGACGTGTATATTTATGTCTGATGATATGAATGATTTAATCATGTTATCTTTAGCAAGAAGAAAGCATACAATAATGGAGGAAATAACAATGACTTTAGAACCATCCCAGTTCTAATGCTATACTGTTAACCAATACATATTTCCACATTTTGTGAGAACTGTTATCTCCCGCATCCCCTTCCCCCACATAAAAACTAACCATTAAGTTGAAATAATTTGCTGAGTAACAAGAGGTGTTAATCAGAAAGTTACAGACCAGTAAAAACTGATTTTTTTCATTACATTAACTTATTAATACCATTAACATATTAAGTTATGCTTAAGTATTTCTTTTAGAGTAATCCCCAATTTTTAAAGTTTAAACAAATTTACAAAAATCCTTACCCTGCCTTGTTGAGAGCACTCCACACAATTGACCTGGATGTTTCCATGTGTAGCACCAGGAATAATTTGCACACATTCAAAGTCATTTGCCAGAATAACAATGTCACAACCAGAGCCATATGCCTGGAACATTTTTTAAAAGAAATACAATTACAAATTTATTTTAAAAATCTGAATAGTTATTAGACTATTTACGCTCTTGAGAGAACTGTAAATACCTCCATTGAAACAAGGTTTTATTCTGTAGGGTTTATTCCTCAACACTTCAGTGTAGCACCAGCAGAGTAAGGAACAAGTAAAGACAAAGTATCAAAGGACAACTTAAAGCTGCCAAGGGTTTAGATCATTGCAAACAGAAACAGTAAAAAAAAAACAACAAACAACCAAACAAGCAAAAACAAACAAAAAACCCAAACCCAAACTTATTCTAGAACTTATGCTCCATGTGTACTTCTGCTTGTATTTGTTTTGTGGAGTTAGCTTAGGGTTTAGTTGCTTCCTCCTCCTCCCCCCCCCAAATTCTTTCTGCCTCTTAGAGCAACACTGGCAAGAGTTTACTATTCAGGTACATTTATTATTTATTACTGAATTTGCATATAGATTTCTTAAATATGTGAATAAAATTAAATTATTATTTTATGTAAGAATCTAATTTCTGGGATTTTCTGAGTTTTAAGAAATACATATTTGTTGACTACAAAACAACATGGATTTGTCCTGGGTATGTTGTATCTTATGCAATACACACTACAGTCTAAATAATTTGTTCAAGAAAAAGTAAGAGAATGATGACAGGTTACAGCACTTTTTATTGGCAGGATAACTTATCAATCTGTCTGCCAACCCTTCTCTGTCCTGGTGCATGAGAAGTCCAAGGAAAAAGGCTTAATGTGAAAGTACAGTCACTGCTAAGAACAAGAAAGGGACAGCAATACAAGCAGCAAAGCAGGAACTCAGGCCTCAGAAATCAGCACACCATATGATTGCATGCATAAAAATGACATCTGTGGACAAAACATAAGATTGTCTAAAGGATTGCCAAGGTCATTTCACAATAATAAAATGAGTCAGTGTTGTCTGAGTCCCACAACCTTTTTTCTAGGAAGCTCTGAGGAACTGATACTGGAGTTATTCACAATGCAAGCAGAAGAGGGAAAAAAAAAAAAAACCCAAACAGCTCAAGAACTTGTTAGGGAGGGATTATCTATGTAACAGAATATCCTAGCTCCTCGATAACTGGGCTATGCAATTACTAGACCCAGTCTGCAAGGGCTTAAGTTATTATTAAAATGGAATAGATTTCCAGAAAGTAAGAGAGAAAAAGATGAGATTCTGAGGTAAGTTCTGGCACTGATCAGAAAGTCTTTTTGCTTTATTGTGTTCCTATTTTTTATATTGGAACTTATCACAAAACAAAATCCAGAGGTGGTATGGAGTGCAGGGCAGAACAGAAAATGTTCATACTTGGATGGGAGACCAGGATGTTAATGCCCCTAAGTAGATAGGAAAACAAAAGCAGGTCCTTTTTGTTCCAATAGATTGTTCAGAATTCTGATGTTCATAAGCATATGATTCTCCTACTGTTTACTTCAAAGAGTGAGCAATTAAATCAGCAAAGAATTGAAAGACTCGCTTTCATTTCAGCAGTCAGCCTCATAGCTACTAATACAAACCTACAAAAAATTGCATGATTTGAATTGTTATCTAACACAGTAAAAGAAAGGTACTGATCCACTTAAAACAAGGACTTAAACCTTTTGGATGGCCTGTTTTTTCACTGTTGGTATTGATAACTTGACTCGCAAATTTCCAACTAAATTAAACAAAATTTATCCCTAGATGCAATCCTGTTAGCAGGATTCGTGCCTCAAAAATAATATAGGGAAAGAAAAAGACTTCTCAATTTTAATTTCCTTATGCTTACTGTTCTTAAAAACACATTTGTGTGTGTATAGTTGGTAAGGCAGATAGTGAAAATATTTTCTACTTGGGTACGTCTGTGAAGCAAAATAATTTAGTGTCTTCCTTTTAGAAGTTTTAAATTTTCTCCTGTTCCCTCTTTGCATTTCTTATTATAGCAACAAAGGAGTATTTTTGTGGCTAATTTTACAATTCAGCAATTTATTTTTACAAACAATTTATTTTTCCAAAATTAAGTAAAAAGCTGGCTATGAATAAAAGGGAGGTTTTACAGTAGAATTTTTTTTTCCTTAAAGAATCTTCTTAAAGAAGATGTAGAGCTCTTAAGTGAAATCTTATTACTGTCACTCATAACCTTCCCTTCTCTTTGCCTGTGTTTGGCACTGCACCACCAAGTGACTCAGGACACCCATGCATGCCATGCCAACAGAGAGGATTTAGTCCTTTATAGACCCAAACACATTCCCAAAAGCAAAGTATCAGCCTTCAGCTCTTGGTTCTGTGGTTATTTTCTCAGTATAGGTATTTATTCTGAGAATGTTACTCATTCCTTGAAATTATATTAAATTTGCCTTAAATGTTAAATTTGCTTTAAGAAGTATGTTTATTATAAAACCACTGTTGAGAAAAGGTGTTCCCTTGTTCTAAAACAGTCTACTTTTTCACATTTATAAGTCCCCAAATTTCTCAAAACAGAAAAGGTCAATATACTTTTCTGTACTAAAAGCTATTTGCAAATTTCACATTATATGTCAGATATAAATCCAGATTTTCCATTTGATTGCTTTTATGAGGCTTTTCTAATACATTCAATATATTAACATGTTTATACTTGAACAGAACACATTTCTCTTAAATCCTCTTTCAATTTTGGCCTGCCACTCCTTAAGATGGTAATGAAGTAGAAGCACCCCACACTGGGGAGGAGTAGGGAAGTGTCATAATATGTAACAGCAGTAGTTCCTTCTTCAGGATACAGCTGACATCATCTTCAGGGAGATCATGCCAGCACAGGTCTCCCTGCCAGATTAACAGTGGCCACAATATTTGGGGCAAAGGACTAAAACTCTGCATAGCCTGATAAAAGGAATAGAAAACTCGTAAACCATACAAAAAGGAAGAATGGAAAATAAAGAGATGCTGAGATGCATCTTATGAGAGCAATGGATGAGAGCAGCAGAGAGGTCTTGGATAAACAGAATTACAATCAGCCACTGAGTGAAACAAGTGCAGTAAAAAACACCCACATGGAGTATCTGCCAACCTCCATTTATAATGTCACTGATAACTTCAGAGAAAATTAAATGGAGTGGCAAAACCATCAGAACACAAGGATGACTTGCAGGATCCCTAAGCAGCTAATAAGCTGTAGTTGCCAAAGTCTGCTCTAGCTGTCAAGATCTGGGACCACTGAAATGAACAATGACAAAGCTCTAATTGAATGCAGAAGCACCAGACAAAAGTAGGACGTTGTATCCTACCCTAAGAGCTTATGCTACACCCTCAATTTTCAGATGATACAAAAGCAGTGTGTGCCTCTCCCTTTTTCAGCTGCCCATGTCTTCCTGTGTGGTTCTCTAATTTTAACATTGAAGACTGGAGCTACCAGACATGGACCAAATATTCCCTTGCATTTTCATCTTCTTTTTCTTTATAGAAATACTTTTCTCTGTGTATATATATATATATATATAATTCTTCTCTTTTTATAACCTGCAACTTCTTACAAATTTGGCGTGAGAGACCAGAAGTTCTCAAGCTCTAGTGTACAAAGGCATTTCAAGAGGCTAAATGATGTGGAAGAAACAGAATCAGCCCACAGTGCTATTAAAAAAAGAAGTTAATAAAAATCTAAAATTACATGAATTAAAATCTGTATTAAAACCTGAATTAAAGCCTGTCTTTGCCTTATGGTATTCCCCCAGGATAACAACAATTATCCTTAAATTTATGCCTATGGATAGTAAACATAAAAGATGCAGAAATTCCTCCACCCTCCTATTAGCAATGAAGACACCTGAATTCTGAAATGCTTCCAAACTCTCATCGATGGACACAACATTTACACTTCCTTTCTTTCTCAGTTAAGTACTAGAAGAATTACATACACTTAATGCAAACTAGCAAAATAACTGAAAACAAAACACCAAACCCAACACACTACTAACCTGCGGCCTGCAGAACAACTTTTCCAAAATTATCATTTGGGACAAATTCAGTATTAAATACTTCACAATATGCTTACCTACAGAGCTTCAGAGAAAAGCAACAATGTAGTTAGGACTCAGATGTTATGCATCTGTAATCCACATAAACATGACACAGTGGAGAACATAGAGATACATGCAAGTAGTAATAAATGAGAGGGATTTGCATGAAAAGGTTTTAGTAAGTAGATTTTCAAGCAGGATGAGGCAGAGGAGAATCCTACATAGCAGAGAAAACCTATTCTCAGTTGCTGTATTTTGTAGATGAAACAGTGTGGATGAAGATTCTGCTGGTTTCAGTGAGGTAAAAAATTGTTTACAGGGGTGTGGGCAACGTTCATCTGCAACAGCTTCTGAAGTTGCAGAACACAGTTCCAGGGCAAGTGTCAGTACTGGTGTGGAAGATTTCAATAAGCTTATCCTTTTCAAAAATGATAAATCAGAAATAGTTTTTTATTTTTATCAGAAAAATTCTCATGTGCAGATACCCCCAAAATCTGATACTCTGCTTTTTCATTAGTAATGTTTAGAGCTATGGATTTCATGCATTTAGTAACACCTCTTATGTGAAGTAAATATTCATCACCTTCTGTTTGTGGGATACTAGCCAGAGCTTGGAATGTTTACACTTATAGAGTCTAGCCTTTAGATAATTGATGTACATATGAATTTTTAAATGTTTTTAAACCTAGATTGACCTTAGAAACAATTATATTCTGTTAAGAGTTTCAGGGGAAAAAAAACAATCCCAAGCCTTGGACAAGGGGGCAGAAGTCACATAATCAGAATGAGAACAGCTCATCTTTACTTGAAACCACCTTATTCATCATCACAGAAAGTCAGGTTGGTAACATGCATCCCACACGAGAGTTAGGGCCAGTGACTGAAATTGGCTCACCATAAAACAGCCGCTTTAACAGACTCTAAGTGAAATCAACCTTGTAAATGTAATTCACTACCTTTAAAAGCTACTAGTTACAACTCTGAGGTTTAAATAACATAACCTTCTTCTGTCTAGGCAGGGTGTGTGTGCTGTAAAGCCTTTCTAAATAAAGCTCAACTCTGACCTTCTGTAAACTCATTTGAAAGACATGGTTAACAATATTTGATGAAATGAGAACATGAAGCAACAGCAAGTTGAATAGTGCACACAATTATTACCAGAAATAACAAAACTAGATCTTCTGCCATTCAGTACTTAAACCTCCTGCTTATGCAGTGTCCTCTTTGGAGCTCCAAGGAGGCTGAAGAGGCTGTCTGGTAGAAAACAGCATCATTAAGCTGTTTTGCTTCTAATCACCCTGCAGTTTTCCTGTGTATTACCCTCTCTACTTGACTGGGTGCAATGCAGCTACAACATCCACAAGCCAGTTAGTTATCCAAACATCTCTTTGCTTCCCTTATTTGGGAAATGCTAGATACACGTCAGGATTGCTGCAGGCAGTTGTGGAAGCAAAGGGAGGAAAGAACTGTGCATTTCAGATAAAGGATGTATAAAACTTTTGTCACTGGCCTATAACAGATGCCAGATCCTAGATCTATTTTCTTGGATTTGTTTTGTTTTGTGGAGTCCCTAATACTTTTTTTTTTTTCAGATAAATTCATGGCCAAATTATTTCTTTTCCATTTGTTATTCTCAGAATAACTACATGACTCTCACCAAAGGAAAATGTCATGATCATCTTAGCTCTAGCTGCACTAACTTGGAAATTAAAAGCCTACCTTTATCCCCAGCAAGAAGTCATGTAAACAAGCCAAGAGCAAACCACAGGGGAAAGGCATTATGAAGAACCTGAGACTTGCAATGTCCCTAAATCAGGTCAGAAGAAAATGTGTTACTTCTTTCAGAAACTTAAGACTGATGGAGTTTGGCACCTAAAGCAAGTTTATCAAGAAGAGGATATTTCTCCTCCTCCTTCTCTTTCAAAAACAGTGAAATAGCTTCAACACGATTAAATACTGAATACGTTTACATGTGTACCTAAACCATTATACTGTTAAGGAGTAACTTTAACATGAGTGATTTATTTTGGCATACAAAACCGCTATACTTTCAGGTCCCTGTGATGGATCAGTTGTAGCAACATGTCCTAACATCAGCCAAACCATAAACAAGCACACACAAATAAGGGCTCCTCTGCCAGAGCCCAACTTCATACGGATTCATTTAGCATTGTACATACTGTGCAGCTTTCCCTTAACCTCTTGACTTCTCTGCTTGTGCTGTGTTCTAGAGGTTGACAGCTTAGCTCTTAAGAGCATGTCTATAGTCAGGCTTTGTCACCAACACAGATGATCTCTTTCCTGAACTGTCAATCCAGCTCCAGGATCCAAGTTGAAGATATGACTCTAAACATCTCAATGGTTTGGGGAAACAGACCTATGTCAATACCATGTTACTGATGTTGATGGACAGAATTTAAGGTTAGGCACTACCAAAAGTGACACCATCAGTGGAAGGTAGACTGGGGGGCTACTGAGTCACACAGGTGATTCATCTCTTAAGAACCTGCAAGTAAGACCCCAAATTGCAAGCACGTTTTTAACTGTACAGTTTACTCTAAAATCAAGGCCTAGAACAGCAGGAAATAGTACCACAAACACAGAGAAAGGAGCAAAAGGAAGAAGAAAGTTACAGCTGTGAAAGTCCAGAAGATACCTTTATTAAAGCGTATTTATCCCTTTATTTGCTTCCTTACTGTATTATAAAAAGTTGGATGCAGCAGCCAGAGAAGACAGCAAAATCTATTATAGGCAGTTCCATAGTTAACATGCTACCAAGTGATTCTGCATTTTTTTGTAAACTATGACTTGTTCATAGAAAACTCTTCTATAAACCATAATATATTAGTCTTTCTGCTACCAAAACCATTATGATAATTAGCATCAAGTTGTCTAATACCAGTTGCTTGACTTCTCAAGTTGTTACAGTAAAAGAAACACATCAGTAGTAGTTTAATCATATAAATATCAAAAGTAGCAGAGGTCCCTTTAGCAGCAGTATGGCTGCATAGCAACAGGACAAGGAAAATAAAGACAGACAGGGTACCTTTTATTTCTTAAGAATTTCAAACATTCATTACTGAAACTAGACATCTGTGATAATCTAAAGCAAACTTTAAATGTTTTACAAGTCTGCTGACTGTTACCTTAGACTGCAAATGGTGCTCTGTATCATTTAGCTTGGAACTGGTTTGTGCCTGGGATGTTATATTGCAAGTGTTAATACAAAATCTGATGAGAAGGTGTATTCCCAAACAATATAGTGTGATTATCTGATAGTATACAAAGCACCGCAGAAACTGATCACTCGCTGAAATGAAGGAAGCATATCCTACGCTAAGAAAGGGGGAAATTGACATCAGTATTGACAACAATATCCTGTGTTATTATAAACAAATTTTGTTATGTAAACTACCGGACTCTTGAAATTTACATTGTATCAATTACGCTTTCCGTCTCCTCTCGCTCTCATTTTAGAGGTGCATTTGATAAATTTGTGTTTTATTAACCACAGTAATTGAAGCCAAATGCTCATCAATAGTGGATAGGCTTCCTGAGGAGCCGAGTGCAACAGACCATTTCCTCTTTGCAGGAGGACCATTATGAAAAAAAAAAAATAGCAAAAAAAAAGAAAAAAAGAAAAACCACCCAGCAGAATTTGGTCACGCACAGTGTGGGGGTTTCCCTGGCTCCCTGCTCGAAATCAGAGGATCCAGGGAGCCCCCACCCGAGACGAGGGGCGCGCCCGCGGCTCCCGGCCTCCGTCTGCAGCCGCCACAGCCCTCACGGAGCCCTCACGGAGGGCGGANGGGGGGGGCGGGTAGCTGGCGCACGCGCCCGACAGAGACTGAATCAGGTGAGGCGCGCGCAGGCACAGCCCCTGCGCGAGCCCGCGAGGCAGATAAAAGGGTCTGAGGGGGCGCGAGGGGCTGCAGGTGGTCGTTTCCCACACCCTCCCCTTCCCCTCCCGTATCTGAGGCGCGCGGGGAGGCGGGGAGAGAGGAGGGCGCTGGGCTCGGCAGGGACAGGGAGGGACGGCTCAGGAGTCGGGGGATGCCGTGCGCTTGGCTGACACCTCGAGGTGAGATGCTGGCAGGGCGCCCCAACGGGCTCGGGAGGGAGGAGAAAGAGGAGTTGCGATAGGGGTGGGTTATCCGCCGCTGCGCCGTTCCGGCCGTGAGGCGGGCTGGGGAGGCGTGTCCCCCGAATCAGGAGCCTTAAGTGTGGCGAGAGGGAAGTGTCTCCCGTCGGGGGATGGGCAGTCCGTCCCTTAGCGGGAGCCGGAACGCGGCGCTGGTGCAGAGAGCTGAGGGGGTGTCCCTAGCCGGTCAGGTGCTCCGTGCGCCGCCGGTCTGGCACTTCGGCTTTCTATGAGTTATATATAGTGTTTCTCGGGACTTCTTTTTAATTTTTTTATTTTTTATTTTTTATTACGGATCCCTAACGTTTGGTTACGTCTCCAAGAGCTTCTGGGGTTTTTGGGGATCCCTGAGCTTCCCTCATGCGAGCAGCGGCGCTGCCTGCACCCGGCACGCGGGGCCCGCCCGCGGCTGCTGCCCC